>JAZGTJ010015056.1:0-13647 GCA_036877575.1 Botia almorhae
TGTGTGTGTGTGTGCTGTCCACTGCTCTGGGTGTGTATGTGTGTGTGTGTGTGCTGTCCACTGCTCTGGGTGTGTGTGTGTGTGCACACTCCCAGGTTCTGCCACATCAGCGTGAGCAGCACAGGTTCCAGTCTGAAGGCCAGTCTGTCATAAATGACAAGCTTCACAACTTCATTAACCAATAGAGACATTTGGCTCAGTCAGATGTAATGCCTAGTACCTACACTGCAGAATTAAAGCTTATAAAGAATATGTTTGTGTGTTTTTTCTTGCATGTGTTGGTGTGGGCGTGAGAGTGTGTGTGCGTTGTGGTATGTGTGTGCGTGAGAGTGTGTCTTGTGGTGTATGTGTACGTTTAAAACTTCTCTAATTTTCTGTCTTCTTTGTACATGAGGTGTCTTTGGTGAGCGCTGGTCAGGTGAGGCCAGCATCCCATCTGATCTGCCCTTCACGCCCAGCGTTTCCACGGTTATTAGTCGCCATGCCAGTCACCTGGCTGACCCTCAGTGGTCTCCCAGAGATAGTGGGGCTGGAGATGGTGATGAAGGATCTGACTGTAAAAAGGACAAGAGAAAGAAAAAAAGAAGAGCCAGGGACGAGGTGTATGACTTTCACATAGACCTACAGAATGAAAGTGCTGCATCTGAGGGCCTGCGTCATTCCTCCCAACGCAAGAAACCGGACAGAGATGCAGGCTGGGAGGACATTAGTCTTGTTGGTGGTAGAGTCAAGAAGCCTGAAAGTGGAAAGAAGATTCCAGAGGAATGGGCAATCCAGGCTAAGCCCTTCGTCCCTGCCTCAGCTCCCAGAACACAAGCGGTTGAAAGTGATTTGACCTCATATCCACTTGACAGAGTTGACAGTGGTCTGATATCAGTCTATGAAGATTACACTGATGAGAGCCTCATTCCTTTCTCTCTTACTCAAGATCTTCTGTCACTTACAGGCACTTCTCCACCATCCACACTGCCGCCTCAACCTGCAGTGCCTTCTCCAGAGTCTCCAGGTCAAACGTCTGGTCTCTCTTACCAACTTCCCTTGTCCATTTCATCTGGCTTCCACAAGAACATCATGGAAACAGACAGCGCCTTCCTGGATAATCCAAAAGATGCTTTTGAGATGCTGGGCAAAGTTGATTCCCTTGCTCAGTTCTTTAGGTCTGTTGGTGAAACCCTTGACAAGCCGATGTTTGAACCACAACCCTACACTGCATCTACTAAGGGTACCCATGGAACAGATGAGTCCCCAGTGAAGGAACCTAAGGTGTCCACCCCTGGAGACACCTGTTTTGTTCCCCCCATGGAGGCATTGATCTCAGCACCACCATTCTTACCATCTGGACCTGCTTGGTCTCTTAATAATCACAATCAGCCTATCGATCTTGCAGAAATGGAAGGTGCAGCCTTTAAGAGTCAGGTTCTCATCCCTGCACCACTTCCTTCACCAAAGAACAAAACCCCAAAAGTGTCAAAAACCAAACAAGGCAAGAACTCTTATTCATCAAAGAGTCCCTCCTCCACTCCTGACACAAAGAACTCAGGTCTGAATCCAGCTGCAGCTCCGTTCTTCCCTAGTTTGTCAGAACGTCGGGAGCAGTTTGTGGGAACACTCTTTACATTGGAAGGTTTGTTCTGAACGTTTGGGAGATGGATTCAAGTAATGCATGGCTGTGTGGATTCCAGGCCTGGTCTGAATTGAACTGAGCTTGAGTGATTAAACTGTGCGCCTCAATAACTAACATATTACCCCCCCACGGCCAGCAGGACGCATGTATTGGGGTTCACTCAAAACCGGTTGGCTTGGTTTGGTTTGTCTTTGGTGTTTCATCCACACTGAATGACCCCCATGAACCGTGTGATTCGCGGTGTACTCGACTAATCAGAATGCTTCTGGTTTCAAGCAGGTGTTGGCGTTTCGTATCCACACTGCTGTTGTGATTGTGTTCTAGCACTGCTGGATCTTTTCTCTCCAGCACCTTTCCATGTTTCTCCTGTCACATCTTGCAGTGTGAACATGCACATTTATGTGTACAAAGTACAAAACATTAATACTTGTTTTTCTTTTTCTCTCTGTGTCCTGCTGATCTCGTCATCTATTTCAATTCATCTAGCAGGTAAATCAACATTTTTTTGGTTATTGTGTTCTCATATCGTCTGTATGTTGTGATGGGAGAACAGACTTTATTACGTGTTATCAGTGAGAAGTCTGATGGCTGGTTTGAGGTTGTGTGGGTGTTTGTGCGGTGCAGTGTATGTGTGTTTGAGCATGTCTGGCAGTATGACTGCAAATGTATGGCAGTACTATAATATATACAGTATAATACAGTATAATGTTTGTGTGTGTGCTAAGAAAATTAGTCTCTGAGTCAATTATAGTATAAGTTCTGTTCATCTGTGTTGTGTTGTGTTGTGTTAAAAGCATTTCTTATCTTTAACAAAGAAGCTTCAGCAGAGGCAAAGATAAACAGAATTTCTAGAAGATTTGAAAAGTATTGACTGAGTTTTAATGTCATTTATCTGTTTATATTTGTGTAAGACTGGGTTGTATGAGTACAGTCAGGTCAGTCCTGAGAGCAAAAGTAGGTGATCTGCATAAACTCTGGTGTACAGCAGGACTGTACTGAACGCCACTGCTGAGCAATTGTTCAGTAACATCTCCAGCGGTGGACAGTGAGACATGAATGAGACACAAACATGCAACGCGTCTGAGATCTAGAGCTGTTGTTATCGTCTTCCATTGCGGGAGTTTTCTTGTTGGGCTTCAACAAGAAAACAAATGGACAAAAATGGACTTCAGCTTCTTATGTGTGATTTAAAACTGTTTCTGAAACTACTTGCATTACACATTATTATTTTTTATTTGTATCTGATCACAGGTTTGGCTAAGTGCAACACATACTTGCAGATTCTCTGACTGTTTTAAAACTATTTTAACATTTATCATCTTCTGTACAGCATATGATCTGCATTACCTTTTTTTGCAGCAGCTAGTAAAATGTTGGGTCTCAATTTTTTAGGTCCTAATTTATGTGCTTTATTTGTGGTTTATGTGATCAATTAAAAGTGAGCTATGAAGAAAACAATGAAAGACAATATTGTAAAGCAGCTGTTGATGGAGGGATATGAGCCCCGTCTAAAGACCAGAGTAACATGTTGTCCCGGGCAACAGATTACCTTTATAATTGTGCTCATTTTGTGGATTTTAGTTTTTATGGATTGAAAATGGTTAGTGGGAAATAAAGTTGCACAAATGTTTTATTGTTTATAATCTCATGTGCTTTAATCTGTCTCCTTGTACCAGAAAACTCTGAGAAAAACAAGCCAGAGATAAACAAAGTGGACAACACCCAGAAATCTGACAACTCTGAGGTCTTCAACAAGATCGACAAAGATCAGAAGACGGTTGATGAGAGAGACAAAACTGAGCACACGGACAATGAGACAGTCAGAGGAGAAAAGAGTGAAACTACAGATACAAATAAAGAGAACACTTCACCTGAAACATCAGAGAAAACGGTTGAAATTATTGGCCTGGAAGAAACACAAGTACAGAAGATTGAGACAGTTAAGAAACCCACCGATAAGATAGGGGCACCAGAAAACACCGATTTCTCCCCAAAGATGGACAAAGAGAAGCTGGATCAAGCAGAAAAGATGGAAGTGAAGACAGAGAAAGTCAAAGCCAGTGAAAACAAACCTGATCAGAAACCAGAGCAAGACACAGCAGAAAAAGACCAGCTTGATCAAAAGCCAGAACTTGAGAACGCTGAAAGAGAACAGAAGACAGGAAAATATAAAGATGCGCAGCAGTCAGAAAAGGTTGAGATAGCTGACAAGAAATCTGCCAAAATGCCAGCTGTTAAAACCTCTGCGGCCGAACCCACTGTAACCCCCCGTGCACCTGGAGATGACTTGACCAGACCTGAGAAGAAGACCATGGTTTGTAGGAACATCACTTCATCTTCCAGTGACCTTCCTGCTATTGCTTCTGCTAATGAGTTCTTGGTTTAGAACTTAGAAAGTGAATCAGTGGGGTGAGAATTGAGAAGTGGCCATTGCTTATTTACAATCTGTTGTGTAATACAATTTATTACTGTTCTGTTCTCTCAGATGATTAAATGATGGGTCTCAGAATTAGCAAGAGAAGCATTATTGACATTGGTAACTAGATTTCACTAGATTTCAATTCCGAGTAGTTGAACACATGCCACCTCTACACCTACGACTCTCATTTTCCGTCAGGGAAACAGAGAGTAAATGTTCGTTGAATTTGTCCTCCAGAGATGTTTAGTCCAGTTGATCAGGTACTTTGCGTTAGTTGGCTCTGCTCATGTTTTGCTGTTATTATCATTTGTCCTTGTTATTTTTTGTTTATCTTTTGCCATCCATTTATTGGGTTTGCTGTCCATCTGCACAGTCTGTTGCTGGGGCAACCAAAAGTAGCTCAAGCACCAAGCTCCGGCCAAGCTCCACCAACACAACTGCCTCCCTTAGCAAAAGAGCCCCTGTGCCCAAAGCACCCACCCCAAACGCTGGTATCAAACGGCCAGCCACGGCACCCACTCGACCCAGCACCAGAACCAGTGCTGCCTCCTCCAGTGCTGTGCCCAGAGAGGTCAGGCCTAAGGTGAGTCTCCGCCTGTCTGCCAAGAAGGACTTCTGAACCCATTCCACATGTCAAAACCAGCTCATTTCAACTCTCATCTCTGCATGAATCCCTGTTTGTGTGTGTGTGTGTGTGTGTGTGTGTGTATATTTATATATATAATGTATCTTCTCCCCTTCTTTCAAAATGTTAATTTTCCTGTATACAATATTTTATAGTAAATCAAGCTTTTCTGTCATGTCACTGTTAGCAAGCATGATTTAATTGAACAATGCCGTTCTTTTAGTTAAGACTATTTTTACGCGGTGTTTGTGGTATTAGATTGAGCAGCATTGAGTCTCTTTTTGTAGCAACACTTTTATATTTTTTGATGAAATGGCTCTTTCATAAGTCATGCTGTTCTTCACTTAATCTGATTCAGTGAAGATCTTCTGGTGAGATTTAACTCTTCTGAAGTGGATCTTTCTCACTTTCTGCGTTTCTGCAGACGGCTGCAGAGAAACGCCCACCTGTGCCAAAGGTCACTGCTGCACCTGCGCAACCCACCATCCACAAAACTAGCCCATCCGCAACAGCAGAAAACAAACCTGCAACTACAACACGCACAACAGTCAGCATGCCTGCAGCTCAACGCCCAGGTTAGTCTGCGTCTCACACATGCACATATTTATTCATTTAAAGATGATTTCTGAAATATTTTCAATACTTTGAAAATATTCACAATATTTCTGTTCCCATGCAAATTCAGCTGCAAGGACTGAGAGCAAATCAAGAGAAGAGAAGAAACCAGCCACACTAAAGACCACAGGTGGATGATCTTAACTGGCCTGCACACCCAACAACCTTTGAATGTTGACAAATTCCACAGTCACAACTGGACTTTTCCCTTCCATTGACTTGCGTTCATATGTGTGTGAATGCAGCAGACTGGAAATGCAACAGATTCAAATATTGTTGTGAATAATGGGGCGGCGTTTTTATATGTATAGTTCAGTGTGATATTATAAAGATGACGTTGTTTCCAAAGTTAAATAATAAGCTACACTTAGAGTAACATTTACAGAAACATTTAAGTTCAAATGAATTAATTTTACAGAATCTTTCAGAATAAATCCTGTCACAGCAGCTTTACATACTGCTGAAATGGACATAATAGCCCGTTTCTATCTATTTCAGACACTGCTCGTTCTAAATCTGTACCTCTCCGAAACTCCAGCACCACAAGCAGCAGCACCACCCGCCCTCTGCCCACAAAAACACCCTCTTCCAGCAGCACTGCAGCACCTGGTGGGCCCGAGAGGAAGCCGCCCGTACCTCGAGCCCCACGGCCCAACTCCACAGCCTCCAGCACTACGGCTTGCCCCGCCCCCAGGCCTGGCTCCACCCCCACTCCAGACATCAAAAACATCCGCTCCAAGATCGGCTCCACATACAACATGAAACACCAGTCTGGTGGAGGAAAGGTTAAATGCTTTACTTCCTGTGTGCCCTTCATAGGAGCCATGTTTCAGACCAACAGTCAGCTGAACACTTGAGATATAATAATAATATAATAATAGTAATATTACAGACTCTGTTTAATATTTGGTGCTCATATGTTAAAAAACAAAGCATGGAATTATCATGGGCCATGTCTCAAGTATTTATATGGCATTAATATGATAATATGATCAAAAAGCCTTAATATTTTCCATGTACCATGTGCAAAGTATGACAGTATAACCATGTGCCTTGTCCAAAGTACCATGGTATTACCAGTATGGGTTGGTATCACTAGTATCATGACAGACACAATATTTAGACTTGACCTGAATCATTACCCTTTATTAAACCTGACTCATGGGTCAGTCAAATGTCAGGGCCAGTGATTTCCCTCATCCATGAAGTTGTGCTGTGACATTATTAAACCTGCTGTCTTCAGCATGATCAGTTTACCTGCTGTATGCAAAAACAAACAGACACTTCCTGTTTCCCCAGAGTCTGGAGTCAAAGTGTTCTGTGTTCCTCTATGGATGTAATATACTGTATATTTAGAGCAGCTAAAATCCAGCTCCTCAAACTTTTGATCCATCACTCACGTCACAAGTTTCCTACTAACACTGTTCGTTTTCTTGTCCCCTAATGTCTTTGTGAGAAACTTCTACTGTGTCCCCCAGAAACAGTGTTTAGTCAACACAGAAAAGTAAGTGTTATTTCCTCAGAGCATAGTGTGCATGCCTGTACACATCTCCTGACCTTTCCCCCGGTTCTGCCTCTTCCTTTGATCCAAAAGCATTGTTTAGCTCTTCATTACGATGTTACACTAAGAAGTTAGTTAAGGAACTGATCCTAGGCCAGCATAAAAGGACATCTTACTTGAGTGACGGATTTCATGGAGGGTATTTGGGGTTGTTCCTCCAGGTCACAGAACAGGTTTCTCAGAACAGAACGGACCTTCAGGGCTCCAAAGACAGCAAGCAGACCAAAGTGAGTTCATCTCATCTCGTGTGGTGTGTGTGTTGTCCCCTCTCATCATCTGTTTGCTCCTCGCTCATCAGCTCCAACAGAATTAAGCACATTTCATTATAATCCAAGTGTATTTCAGTAATTCAACAGTGGGTGTTTACAAACGAGGAGCAACAGGCCCTGACATAAAGATGGAGCACACAAGCTTTAGCTCATCGTGTCTTAGTGTGTAGTGCATGACATGAGGTGCTAGATTCTTACAGAAGCTTCTGCTCTCTTCCTCTGTTGTCTTTCCTTTCTCACCTCCCTGGTGTCCCTCCTCTTCCTCTCGGCCCACCGTGCTGTGTTTTAGGTTCAGATAGTCTCCAAAAAAGTGGACAACAGTCACGTCACATCTCGCTTGGGCTCCAAGGACAATATCACACATGTTCCTGGTGGAGGGAATGTAAGTAAGGATACTGCATGTGCTGTAGCCATCCACAGACAAACACCCCCATTCCTCTCTCTGTTGTGCCACATCTGCATTCAGTCTGACACTCTGACACCAAACAATGAGAAGCTTTCTTCTCTGAACAAATAAAGCCTGCTGAAGTTTCAGGAGGAATGTTGCCAAAACCTGTTTAAAATTTCTCAAAACAGCATTTCAGTACCCATCATGGTGACCGCAGATGTTTGGAGATCCACTGCAGACATTTGCTCATAATCTTCTGTCACACTAGCACACTGTGTCAAGCTTTAACCTGCTGCATCATGCTCCTGATATTCCCTGTGGTTTAGTTATTCAAGAGATTTCTAGATCTTGTTTTTTCTGCCCCATCTTGTTTTTAATCTTAGCTTCCCTTTGGGGAACTGTATGCATGGCATGTACGTAATATTTTGGCATGGAAAGTGCTGAGTTCAGACCTGTGCACATGGACTGTATCTTCGTTTGTTTGTATTAGACTGTTGGTTGTGTTCACAGGTCCAGATTCTCAACAAGAAGGTTGATGTTAGTAAAGTAACCTCAAAGTGTGGCTCTAAAACCAACATCAAACATAAACCAGGTACAAGCAGCCTGTCGACCCATTTTTCTCAACACTTCATGAATGATTGTGTTTTTAAAAGCTCATTTGTGGAATGTGTGTTGTTTCTGGCAGGTGGAGGCGATGTAAAGGTGCAGAGCCATAAGGTAAATGTCAAAGACAAAGCTCAGTTCAAAACCGTCTCAGTGGATAATGCCAACCATGAGCCAGGCGGAGGGAGAGTCAAGGTGAGTGACAGAAAACACCAGGGTTTATTTTACACAGTCAGATGGTGTAGCTGCGAGAACTCCACCCGAGTGATACTTCCATGAAACAAGCAATTTATTCTACATACATTCTGAAGAAAGGGTGCTGTTAACCTTCTTGAGTTCTTCAGAAAGTCAACAGTGTAGAGTTAGCCTTTAGGCCATAGAAATGCTCAAATAGAAATGCAAAAATATTTGACTTTGCTTGTCTGCAGGTGTTATACAGAGCTGTGTCAAATGCTCTCAGAATCTGAACAGATCGTTTCAGACAGACTGAAAGGCTTTTTTGTTTAAAACAGTGTGACGTCAGTGTAACAAAGACTGTGTGTTTGATTTCTGCTTTTAATTCGGCAGCAAGTTATAATTACTGAATTGCTAGTTTTGAATAAAAAATGCACATTTTCCTTCATCATTGTTCTCTATTTTTCAAGTCTTTTCCTACCGTATAAAAATCACAGTTGAATTAATGCAAACGCTAATTGCATTAATTGTTTTAAATGTTACACAGGACAGTTAAAACTGTGATTATCTCAGTGTTTATAAAGTAATTATTCAGCCAATGTTTTTTACATTATAGTTTATATAGACTGTGATTTATAATTGGATTGACTTTATTAATCCCACACTGGAGAAATTCCTTTAATACTGATAATAATGTGTCCCCGCCTGTTTTATATTCATTTTGAGCTTTCCTGTAGCTCAGTGGTTAGAGCATGGCGTTAACAACGCCAAGGTCATGGGTTCGATCCCAGGGATTGCACATATTCAATGTATAGTGATCAATGTGTAGTATAATGCAATGTAAGTCGCTTTGGATAAAAGCGTCTGCCAAATGCCTAAATGTAAATGTAAATGTAAATTTTCACTGCACACATAAACACCAGCAGTCAAAGATTTACATGCATCTGCCAATTTAATTTTAAATGCAAGTGTGAGAATTAGACAGCGACCATTAAAAACCAGAATTATTCAACAACTTTACTCAAATACTTCATTATTTTATCATCACAGTGTTCAGTAAATAAAAAACATTCACTCTGATCATTCTCGCAAACTTCATGAGGTAATTTAACTGAAGCAGTTCTTTGATTTATATTTGTCTGTGCGACTATGAATCATTTATACATTCAGATCAATTAAGTCCTGGAGTGTTAAGATCAAGAGCAACAGAAATTCACATCAGAATTTATCCACTGAATTTTCACTGAATGTCAGTTGTGTAAGTTTTGATTTATATTCTGTTCAGTTCTGTTGATGGCCATTTCACCCTCTAATGTCCACTTCTACTGTGTGTTTCTAGGCTGAGGGAGCCCAGAGGACAGCTGAGGGGAGTGAGGCTCCTTCTAGTGGTGTGTCAGATGCTGGCCTTGCCCATGAGAATGGACTGAAGGAGGGCGGCCCCTGCAGGGGTGAGGGGCTCTGGGACCCGCAGGGCCTGGGCTCACTCATCCCCGAAACAAGTAAGTGTGTGTAAGACCAGGAAGCCCTGTCAGACCTTACAGAGTCCTTATAGCTTACCTGATAAACCGTCAAGGATAGAAGAACATTGATTTCACCATTTCAGGCACACTATTACTTTGTCTTCAGGTGGTATTTTTCAATTTCCTTTTCAATTTGTTGTTGTTGTTTGTGGTTAATTACTGTATTGATCAGGGTCAGAAATGAACTGGGGCTTGTGACAGAAATGCAGGTTGATTTTTTTGTGATATAATGTGAATAACTGCGTCTTTAAAATCAGTCAGTTGTGTGTAATGTATTGTAAACAAAAAAAAACATTTTTGTCTTGTTTTCTTGTTTTGTCTCCAAAAATGTGAGAATTTATTTAAATAAGCAAAATTGTAAAACATGTTTTCAGAGGATCTGTTTTTTGTTCTTGTTTTGAGCTTAAATCTAACAACATTTAGAAAGATTTGCTTAGGATTTAAAACAAGTGCAGAAAATAAAGTGAACATTGTCTTAATATCTTAAGACTGTTTAGATATTTTTTACTGGAAATCAAGACAACATATATAAAGATAATGATTTTTAAAGTGGATTCATTACAGCTTCTCCTATATTTTATAATAATCTTCAATTAATCTTGTCCATGAAATTCTCTTCATAGCCAGATATTGTCCCTGAAAGCAGTTCATTTCTGACTCTGTTCCTGCTGTTCTGGTTCTCCTAGTGCAGGTCACTGATCATCAAACTGTTTTGGCTTCTTATTTTTCAGGCATTTAACTCTGCTGTTTGCTATCACTTTACTTCTTCCATTTCAACCCTCCATCGCCTCCTCTCCCCTCTCTTTTTTACGCTCTGTTTCCCCGTGTCTTCCCTCAAACTCTCTGATACAGATGCTTTCAAGTTAAATTTCTGTGAGAATGGCCACTCTCGCACAGACCACGCGCTGGCATTATTACCTGGACCGTATCAGGTGACGGCCCCGCCCACCCTCACCTGTTATGCAGCCGTGTCTACAATGCAACTGCTTCTTCCTGCAAGGCTGTGTGGACTCTGATCTGGATGAGGTTTGGATGATATGCCAACAACAGAGCGGAATCCTCATAAGCTTTTTCTCCAGCGCTAAACTCACATTAAAATCACATATATCACTTATGTAAAACTGTGTACCCATGTGATTACCACAGAAACATCTGATTCATCTGGCCAGCAAAACTAAAATAGGAGACTGTGTTGTGTTGCACTGGTTGTGCTGTGGCATGAAGGATCAGAGCAATCCTGTTGAAGAGGAAGTGAGAGGAGAGGCCCAATCATTCTTATTAAATAGATTTAGATAAAAAAGATTTTTGCCTGGAGCATAATTATATCATTTTCAACCCCAAAGTAACATAAAAACTAAGAACCCAACAAACCTAGTAGTTGTGTTTTGGTTTCTTGTGATACAGTAAGGTAGATCTTTTGCTTCTGATATGACTACATGACATGTTGACAACATGCAGAAACCAGGTGAAACTGTTTGTTTAGTGAACTGGTCATTTGCTGATGTGATTTTTAAGGTTTTTTTGATTGTTTGTTTTATTTTAAAGTTTTTTCCACAAACAGTGAATGTATTTTTTTGAATGAAGTGTTTATTGTGGTTAAATGTTAACTATAATATGATTATTAAAATGAATAAAATAGTGTTTAAAACATTCTGCAGGTGTGTTTGTTTTGCCACACACACACACACACAGTCCAAGCATAGGAGCACGTCACATGAGCAACAAGAACAACAGGCATGTGATGAGTGTTTGTACAGTGAGTACATTTAATGACACGTAATAAACCATCTTACATCACTTCGTGCTTGCAGTGCGAATTCGCTGGAGAATGTGTGACGTCAGACGCCCGTCCTCCGCGCGCGCGCCAGACTCGTACACGTCACTCAAGTTTCTCCTCAGAGCTTCTGTACGTGATTTTTGATGGTGTAATATTCAAGGTAACGAAAGTGTATTAATATTCAATTAGACCACTCTAGATAGTCATATACTCTACTGATTTAGACAGTTTTGTGCTTTATTTTTAGAAACGCGAGGCAGACAAAATATAGGTGTGTAAATTAAAGTGTTTTGTGAACTGGCTTATTAAAGACAAACATACACCATAAAATAAACTTTATAAACCCTCAGTCAAATGAAAGGTTGACGGTAAAAAAACAGTTAAGAGTTAAATTCACATCATAACCAGCGGAAAGGCAATTAATCTGTTTTTGTTCAGCCCTTTATCGATATAGATCGATCTGTCTGAGGCAAGCGATTTTAATTTAATACCTTTAATCATGTTTTGCAAATTCTTTAATTTCAGATGCTATTTTAAAAGGATAATATTGTATCAAAATCAGTTTAAACACAGCAGCAAAAAGATCTTTAGGAAGTGAGAAATGATGACCAGGCGCCATTCCCGCGGGACACGGAGATGACCGAGCACTCACGGAAAAGCACGAGACACTTCCTTTTCATTTCTTCGTAGACATTTACAATATGCGTATATTTAATATTTTTATATTTAAATGTTTTATATAAATACATATTTTCAGATTTATATGGTATTTTTTACATAATTTTTTATCAATCAGATATCAATATAAAATCTGCTGAAAACCCCAGTTTGCTATAATCTAAACATAGTTTGAGCGAATAAGGAGCCGGCAGAGTTTGAAGTATACTTGTGGCAGTTCACCAGATCACCTCACATGATGAACTGTGAGAGAGAGTTTAAATGCAGAGGAATCGTTTAGTTAAGAGTAAGATTAAGTGATGAGTTTCAGTTGAATTTCACACTACTAATACTCCTGTTTCTAACATTAATATAAATAGTAACAATTAATACTAACTTGGGTGTGGGGTCTAAAGAGTTATTTTTTAGTACATTAAACAGTGATGGACAAGAAAAAACACAGACTCAATCATTTAGAATTGCCATTTTTAATGCTACATGACAATTCATACATAAACGTGTCATAAATTGTAGAGTGTAGGATTACTCCTCGTCGTGTCCTTTCTGTGTGAAGAGAGAAAACAGAGGCATATTACTAATGTGTGAGAGTAAAGTAATATTACACCTGTCAACACAGGTGTCATTGTAGACTGTGTACTACATTTACAGGTTTATTAAAACAAAATCTACCTTGGATCCTGAGTCACGACTCTTGGCTCTGAGCTTGTTGACCTGAGATTCAGCAATATCAGCCCTCTCCTCTGCTTCATCCAGCTCATGCTGCAGCTTACGGAACTTGCCTAGATTAGCATTGGACTGTTCCTCCTGATAAACACAATATAAAACACATTACTCAACCAAATATGACACACAGACATCTCTGAATGAGTGATTTGGTTAAACTTACAGCCTCTTCTGCAGCTCTCTTGTAGGATTTGACCTTCAACTGGAGTTTGTCCACCAAATCCTGCAGACGAGCCAGATTCTTACGATCCTCCTCAGTCTGCACAGGATGCAAAGTTCATTATTCTCTATATGCTTTGGAAAATGTTTGTATGACTATGAACACATTTGTTTGTTTGATAGAGAAAGTGACCTGGTAGGTGAGCTCCTTGATGCGTCTCTCATATTTCCTGATTCCTTTTACAGACTCGCTCGCCTTTCTCTGTTCCATTTCAACTTCATTTTCCAGCTCTCTCACCTAGCATAACCAAAGATGGTTACCAACTTACCAACCTTAAAGCTCTAATTTCAATAATTATACCCATCTTCACAAAATATAAATATAAATGTAAATATGAATCTTGCGGGTAATAAACTAACCCTGGCTTCCAGTTTCTGGACTTGCTTCTTGCCACCCTTCATGGCAATCTGCTCAGCTTCGTCCAGACGGTGCTGCAGGTCCTTGATGGTCT
>JAZGTJ010015057.1:1700-13647 GCA_036877575.1 Botia almorhae
AATCACACCCCCCCTCCCAAACGATTTTCCACAGATCAACTCTGTCTCGTTCTATCACATTCTTGTTCTAATTTAACCCTCTTGATCGCGACAATTATTGATATTAAATGTAGATGCCGACAAGCCCTTCGATGTATTATTATGGCAGTTAATGTCTCGAACGCGCCGCTTTCAAAGGTTTATAATAATGATAAAAGAGTTAAAGACAAGATTGAGGGCCACTGGAAAGCTTTCAGAAACATTGGAAATGCAGAAAGGAACAGAACAAGGGGATCCATTATCTGTACAGGTGTTTGCTTTGGATTTTGGCTGATTTACTTCTATGTTGGAGAGTTTGACCGTTCTCTTATTACATTAAATATGTACAATTCAAACAAATCTTCTTATATGACACAGAAAGAAAGAATTGGCGTTTAAAAAGAAAGAAATGGATATATTGACAGTAGTTTGGTTTATTATTATTGTACAGTAAAGATTAAAACTGTTTACTGCTGCAAATGAATCATTACAGATATTCAAAACAGAATACTGTATCAGCAGTGTACCAGGGTCAGTATTACCTCGTAAAGTGATACTTTATTATTTAAAAATATGCTTATTAAAAACACGGTAAGAAAAATCTGTAATACTCCAGGACGTTGTTAAAAAATACAAAATATTAAAAAGCGACGACAAATAGAAAAAAGTGTTTAGAGGCATGAGTTTGTTGTCACATGAGTTTGTTGTTGTATGTTATAATATTTGTTGGCTAAAACAGTAGTTCACAACTAAAGGTCTATGTGGATTTTAAACAATAATGGTCAAATGTTTGACAACATTTTCTTGCAGCCAAAAATAAAAAAAACGTGTATAAACAGAAATTTACTGCCAAAAAAACTCTACCAGAAATATTCACTAAAACTTAAGTTAAAAATTGTGTGACGGCCAGCCCCACTTTTCCCCATAACAGACAGGGAACAAAGTTAAAAAGGAATTACACAGTCTCTGTTCTGTCAGGAACAAAAAAGTTACTGGTGTTGGAACCAGTCTGGCAGAAACAGTGATAACAACACACACACATTCAAAGTATTTAAGATGGGAGTTAATAGTTAATGGAACCCATAACAGAACCAATGTTTTAATACACGTAAGATACTATAGAACCACAAAGAATGTTCTTGCGTCCCACAGGAGCTTTATATCCTTGAGAGTCAAAGCACTTAAAGATATATCAAGATTAGTGAGATGTTGGTTTGATTTCTTATTTAAAATTGAATTCATAGAGGTGGCGCCTTAGAAATAACGGCTTTTCGTGAAATTAAAATACGATTAACAGAAATATCATAAAACGGTCATTTGAAAGAAAAGTTAAGCGCAAGGAAAGCGACAAAAAACAACTATTACTTAAATAAAATCATTACAGCACGGGCCTTGTTGTATATGTCTCTGCGTATTGCAAATGTTTGTGTAATCAAAAAAGATTATATTAATAGAAGATATTAAGTAATGCACCGAACCGGGTACAATGAAGTTTATAGAGCCTATATAAAAATCATAAATGTACTCTTAAGAGTAAGACACCGTACAAGAGGCACAGTTTCACCAAAGCACTCATGCTGGTGAAATAGAAACACTACACCACAGATATTAATCATCTCCAGGGTGTGTCATTAGCCGCACTAACATGCATAAAGCTGTTCACAGACCAGTTTACAGTCTCAAATAACCTATTTCATTTAAATATATTAATATCTTACTCTGGTAAGCTCATGCGACATTACATAACATAGTTAACTGATAATACATCATATTGTAGACATGAGTAGTATAGACATGTATGAGTAGTAGACATGTATAGATTTAGTCTCAAATTAAATCCCATGTTTAATCCTGAATAAATATTAAATATTATAAAAAATATAACGCTTGTATCACATTTCTACTTTTATTTGAAACGTAAAAATCTGTGTACAAATATTAATTTAATATAGAATATAAGAATAAAAATAACGCTGACATACCCGGACATGCACAGCGATTTAAGTTATTAAAAACGGTAGTGAAAATTTTACTGCAATTCATTTCTTTCTTTTTTTTACAGTTTTTGACATTTATGATCATTTTTGATTTAAAATAAATAAACGATAAAGGAAATATTCTCGAGCTGATGTCATGTTGATATTCATTTTTTTCTACTGTTAGTGCACGCACAATAATAATAATAAAAATAATACAACTTAAAAGTCAAAAAGTGGTAAATTGCTATTGTATTCATCTGCTCACTGCCGTACTTATTATCCAGTCTGCATTCCTGGGACACATTTGACACTCCCCCCTTCCCAAAACTCACCGGGGGTCTGTGTGCGGCTAACTCCAGATGTCCAGGGTCTTTTGTTACCGTGGTGATTCAGCTGGCCACTGCTCTCTCATTAGTGTCTGGTGATCCATATGTCATGTTAAGGATGGCCTTGATCAACAGTAAACAGGGACAAATTTGAGCAAGCTATTTTCACAGCAGACAAAGATTATGGCACAAACAACAATCTGGAATATGACAAAAATTGTTTACAGCTTTGAACGGCTGATTGACCGTGAACACTTTGTAAAGGCCGCCCTCAAGTTAAATATTTCAAATTAATTTACTGACAAATTCATATTAGCTACAGTTAACCCCAAAATAAGGCAGTTATTAAACCATTTAGAGTTACTGAGTGCTACATTTTTACATTACTGAAACGCTCGTGTGTTTTTAGCAACGTTTGCTAGAACAATGACTCAAGAACTCCCAAAAATATTTTAAATCAAACAGACACTCCTCTGGGGCTT
Organism: Botia almorhae; assembly: GCA_036877575.1. Lineage (NCBI taxonomy): Eukaryota > Metazoa > Chordata > Actinopteri > Cypriniformes > Botiidae > Botia > Botia almorhae. The sequence goes on from JAZGTJ010015057.1 coordinate 4,506, forward strand.
CCTTATCAATATCTTGCTTTCTTTATCTACACTACGTCATAAAACATCCATTGTCTACATATCTTGACATGTTTTCTGGCACAGTGCAAAGAATCTTACAGCTTTATTGCATTTCAAATTTCCCTGGTTGATAATGCTTCTTATTTCCTATCCCGCTGATCATATTCCCAGCAGATCTTAACTGAAAGCTACACAAAAGTTGTCAAACGGATAATCGGAACTCTTGTTAAGTACTAAATAAATCCCAGGAAGCAGATCATAGCCTGTGTCAAACAACAAAACATACGTGTGATCAAAACCTTTATAATCAGACTCACAACGAGAAGCACATGAGAAGAACAGATTCTTAGACAAGTGTGAGAAAAGTTCCACCAGTCGGAAAGATCATAAGAACAAGACTCGCTTCCAAACCGGGTTCCCATGGTGACAAGTGGGCTTGTACAATAGAAGAGAAAAAGGAGGAGTGCAAAAGAGAAAGGGAAAACAGAGAGAAGGGCCGAGGGGCACAGGGGAAAGGAACGTAGGATGGGGGCTATAATGAGCTGTTCCGCTGAAATTTAAGCAAGAGGAAAGACGTGAGAAAGCGCGACAGAAGCAAGACGAAAAATTTGTCAGTGTGAATCTCATTTTCCTCATAAGGTGCCTTGCTCTCACTAGATCCTTTTGGAGTGGGAAAATATACCCGAATATAAGGATTATGTGCTAAATATTTTATCAACAGACACAAAGCTAAAAAGCACATCGTTTTTTTCAGGTTTACCTTGCCGTCGCCCAGACACAATGCTGTAAAAATGTAAATGAGTTTAAATACAGGTGCTTCCAGCACTATAGATTAATTGACTGACAGTGGGCCAGATGGATTAATTCAGCCCATACTGAGTCGAATTCCAGATAAACATTTTATTGCTCTAGGGTTGCTCTTTAAAAGCTCAAGAGACTACTTTGAACTTTCGGTTATGCAGTTATAATTTTCGTCTCTTAAAATTCCTTAGGAGAAATAAAAGCAGACAGAAATAAGATGATACAGAGCAATAAAATTAAAGCAGAAAGCATAGCCGAGATAATTTGATCTTGGAAGTATTTAATGAGCAATGTATGAGTTCACGTCTACTTGAAAGTTTAAGACATTTATCTTCTCTCATCCAAAGGAGAAAAATACACCTGTGAGATGTTTCTCAGGAGCTAAGCATCCGAGATGCGGAAAACTCAAGCAAACGTCTCTAAAGTTGATCTGATGTCATCGCTCTCCAGGAGAAACTGCTGGAATACCTACAAGATCTCATGCGTAATTTATCTTCCTATCTTTAATTTGGCAAATAAAAGCACGTCACAGAGAACATCTGTCTGACCCTTTTTCTTTGCTCTGGGTAACGGGTGTGAAGGCCAAATCTGTCATGGAGGACATTCTGACAAGCTTCTGGCTCGGCCAAACACTTCAGATGTTTACTCGTCTGTTCCGCCGCCATAAACGACGTCTTTTCTAGTCAGCACAGGAAAGAATTGAGAAAATGGAAACCAAAGTGCATGCCCATGTCCTTCTCTTTGATCTCTCTTTTGGCTACCTCACTTATTTAAAGAGTTTCACTCAAGTATTGTCTGCTCTCTCTCTCTCTCTCTCCACTCGTCTCTCCTCACACTCTTTATCTCTTGTCCCTCCATGTCTCTGTGCCCAAGCTTTTTTTCTGTTGGCATGGCTCCTGTTTGTTTTCAGCCATTTTGGGGACTGGCAGTGCTYGTAACAAACTGCTTAAATGGCGTCCTCGCACACGCACATTCTCTCCGTCGCTCTGGCTCTCCCTCCCTTCCTTTCTATCATCAGAATTGGTGTATGTAGACTACGGAGTGTGCATGGTGCAAGTGTGTGTCTCGTTGTAATGAATGCACATGTTAACTAAAAAGAGAACTGGAATTAAAATGAGGACATTCAGAATGTTCAGATGGCGGTGGTGGGGTGCGGGTGAGCGAGCCTGGGGAGCTAAAAAATGCAAAAACAGCCCAGAATCACGTATCAGTGGCAAACTGAAGTGTGAGAGCGAGAGAGCAGGCAAGCGAGAGAGAGAGCGAGAGCGAGAGAGAGGGAGGGAGGAGGGGGAGAGTCAGAGTGTGAAACAGTCAATCCTGCCCTCTGTCTCTACATAGCGCTGCCCGTGTGCACGCGCGCGCGTCTTTCCCTGTGTTCTCTCCCTCTCTCGCACGCACGCACGCACGCACACGGGAACACGCAGAACAGGACATACAGACCGAGGGTGGGAGAGTGAGAGAGTGAGAGAGAGAGAACACATCGCAGCCGAGATGCAGCAGAAGGTTTTTCAAGGTACGTTGTCTTGTTGTGGTGCGCTTGCCTAGCAGAGAACGAGGGAGCGAAAAGGACAGACTTTTTCTCTTGATCTGTCTCTGTGTCTTCTTCTCTTCCTGCTTCACGTGTGTCCGTATCACTCTCATATGATATCGATGTTGTTTTGATACGGTGTAGACACGAGAAGTGTGTGCGTGTGCGTGTGGGTTTGTGTGCGTGCTAATCAAGGCCTGTCTCTCTTATCCTCGACTGTTGTGGGTGAACCACGCAGTTCTTTTTCAGAGCTGGTGAGTCGCTCAGAGATTACTGTAAAATGAGAACGAAGCGTCGTCATTTCTATCGCTTTCATATTGTAATATTTATTCGGTTGGTTTTCAGTACTTTATACTGTGGCAAGTTCAAATGTGATGGAATTATATAAATATCGAAGGACTTCGTTTGAGAATGTATCTCGGGCCAGTTTACGCAATATTAACAGCCAAGGGATGTCTTGGATTACAGAGACAGTACTGTTTGGTAAAACAAGCATCCACCCATCATTTGTTTAGGCAAGGTGAATTCTATTATGATATTAAATGTTAATGTCTGTTACAGTGTAGCCCATACTTAGTTGTACACAACAGCCCTTGCAAGGCCATGGGGTCAGAGGTCAATAGAAGCAAGAGCAGCCACACTGTATGAATTTATTGAAGTGAGTTTATTGATATGGCAGGAAGTTAAGGGTTCAGGTCAGCTAGACTGGGACATTTGCTATTCAAACTCTGGATGGAATGTTAACACAAAGTTTTTGGCGTGCTTTAACAAAAAAGGCATCCACGTTACTTTAAAAACATGGCAGGGCTGTATGTGTTTGAATTTTCTAACCAAATGAGCTTGGAACGCCACAGCAACATGGAAGCAGGTTCGGGCACGATCTTGAGGAAGTAATTTTAGCCAGGTCACCGTCGGCGCATTCCCGCTCCCCCCGTGAATGCGATTTCCTTCCAGTTTCACTCTACTAAGACAATTTCCCTTGATCATATTACAGCAACAGATTTATGGCAATCACTTGACGAATTTAAACTTAGCAGACCATGTCAAAGACAGCATGTAACACAGGCGGACTCGCTGGTGCGTGGCCCGTCATGCCAAATCACAGAGATACCATAAATTGTCCACAGGGAAAGCAAGAAGCGAGAAAATCAGGAAATCTGTGCAAGAAAAGGGCTGGAAGCTACCATGATCCTAACTTCGCACCATCCGCCTCCATCTCCCAACTGCTTCCCTTTCACTCTTCCAAAACAGCCAACTCCTTCTTTTGCTCTTTTCCCCTCCCCACATCCCTCCTTTGGCTGGCTCCACCATGTTTTTTGGCCGGGGGTTGTGCAGAGTTCAGTATCTAGCGACAGCCTTCTTCTCACAGTCTGTCTCACCCTGATGGGCCCCGTTATGACCGCACGGAAACAGGCGGCCTTCACTCCCCAACCCTTGTCCAACACCGTTTGGTCTACAGCCTCGTTCACTGGTGCGGCTATACAAAGACCTTTAACCCATTTTCCAGCTTCTTGTCAGATTGTCCTCAGTTTGTAACTTGCACAGGTGACCAAACTCTCATCTCACGCTAGACCAAACATACATCTCGTTTGGATAAAATAAGGATTTTACCTGGATTTCCTGGAAAAAAGCATGTACTTGTTGATGCTGACGTGACGCTCGTTTTGAATGTCCTCCATCTGGAAGAGAAGAGCAAGATGGATCGTTTACAAGGAGGCTTGCCACAATATTTCACTATATTTTGAGAGGTGAAGTGTCTTTAATATTAAACCTCCAACTCTTTCAGTTGGTTGCGTGTTTGAGTAGAGGCAGGCAGAAGGGAAGGCAAAGGCCCTGTCACGCCTGGCCAGCCCCTTGCGCCAGGGACTGTTTGTTGAGAGGCAGTGTGTGCGTCATACGCGAAAAGAAAAGGAGGGGGAGAGGGGGAGATAAATAGGGACAGACGTAAAGAGAAAAAAAGAGGGGGTGGCAGATGTGTTCGTCCATTTATTATGTGAAAGTAAATGTCATGTAAAATGGTGTCATTCTTTGGCCTTGTTGTGTCAACTGATTTTTGAAATTTTAACTGACGTTTGAGTCTTAAAGTCTTGCCGTACAAGTTTAAGCATTTAAAAATCCTAATAGCTGCTACTTCATTAACAGAGGTTTTATTTCAAGTCTTCCTATATACTTCCTGTCTGTTCAAATGTACTCTTATGTAACATCTATTCTTATACATGCTTTCTGGTGTACTTCCTTTGCAAACTCTTAGCAGCTGCGTTTGTGGTGTGCTGGGTAAAGCTGGCTGTCAAGCTGCTTGTTTACAGTCAAACCAGCTCATATGTGCCTGCAAGCCTGCGAATGTGTTTGCGTGCTGAGGGGAGTGTGCGTGTGCATGCAGCTTGTTGACTGCCTGTCTGTGTGTGTTTCTGTGCATGCGTAAGTGTGTGTTGGTGTCTGTTCCTGTCTGCAGGCCTGGATCTCTCTTTCTTCTCCACCTCTCTCGGCCTCTCTCTCCATTGCTCTCCCTGTCTCACGCTCTCTCTCCCTCCTCCACTGCTCTCTCTCTCTGCAATAACAGTGCTGACCTAGTTTCAGTGTGTTCAGGGCTGCTTGTGGAATTTTACAGAGGCCTGCCTGCCTGACTAAAATGCACTCAGAAAACCATGACTGTGGATTTTCTGTGGTGTCGCATCATTACTGCTAACTAAGAATGCTCTCTTTATGGTGGAGTCCGGTGAAACAGGCAGAGCAAAAGATTAACTAGTTAATAGTTAAACAACTACGTAAGATTTAACAGAAAAACACAGTTGTCCTCATTTTCTCCTTAAAAAAATTCACAACAAAACATGAATCATGTGGTTTGTTTGGTTCACTACACAGTGAGGAGAAAATATATTATGACAGTGTCCGTACCTGTTGGTAAAGATCAGGAACACAAGATGCATCCGTTCAAAAAGCCATTTATATTTTGGTACCTGTATAGACGTGACATGTTTGGAGCACTTTGACTATAAATAACACTCTGTTGGGGAAATCTTGATTAAATCTTGGCAGTATTCAATTAGGTGAAGGGAATGCTGTGACACGGTGGGGTTGATTGCCGAGATTATTTCCACACTTTGAATTTGGCATAAATTGGGAAAATAAGACTTCAACAGTCCTTGTGTGATAAATTTGCTCATGAATAATTATTATAATACCTTGCTAATTTTGTGCTAGCTCATATTTTATAGGCAGAAAGTCTGTTATCAGTCTTTTCATGCTGATTTGCAGTCTTCGCGTGTTGTTATCCACCAGGCAATACATATTTTTTGTCACTTGATTTTCTTATTACGACTCTAATACTTTCTTGTGTGGTTGTCTAAAACATACAATGTTAACAAAATGATGTTAACAAAAGTTTAGCTAACAAAAGCAAGTTAAAACTCTTTTCTGTTCTCTTACAGGATTACTAGCGGAATTATGGTGTTGGGAGAGGATGGCTGGAACCCTCTCCAGACCTGCACTGCAACCTTGGAACTGAATGTGCAGTGCATGGCAACCCTGTTCTGTTTCATAACAAGATAATCAAAGATGCACAATGCCACATACGTCTAAGAGTCATTGTTTCTGGGCTTGACCTCTGTGAACTGCCATCTTTTTGATCGGTTTCTCCTCCATCTTTTAATCATCAACTTCCATAATATCTAGAACGAACACCCACAATTAAATAATTTTCCTGGCCCTTGCTGGATTAGAGCTGTAACGTCTGACTTTCTAGTGCTCAGTCATAGTCAAACTACAGCCTTGAGGAGTATCTTAGAGGACTTGTCGAAGAACCCAATGAAACACAGAAATAAACACAGGATGGGAGAGGGCACGGATGAGGTAGATGGTGCCAAAACTACGAGGATATCTCTCAGTTTTCCCCTCAGTGCTGGATTGCCAGGCTTTTCTGCTCAGAAGCGCAGTTCGTCATCCCACCCTACTTGCTCCTCTGATGTTTGTGACAGAGGTGGATCTGATGGCACAGGATGGATAGGGGAGCCATTTAGAGACAAACAGTTATCCAAAACACCATCAAAAACTGAACGTCTGCCATGTTCTTCCTCCTCCTCCTTCCCTGTTGATCTAGATTCTACAGTCAGTAAGAACTGCAAGTCATCTCTGTCCTTTTCTGTTGATGGTAGTGGTTCCCGATACCCAACAGCTCCCTTACAACACTCAAATAAAATGGACTATTCAAAAGAGACAGCTGGGGTCAGTCTCAATAATGGGTACAAAGAGCATTCAACAACAGAAACGGCACACATTCTTTTCAACCTTAGTGCAAGAGCTTACCAGGACCAAGGTATAAAGGATCCAGAGAGTTCAAAAGGCAAAAAACGGAAGACCAACAGCCTCCACGTTGAACTGAGCCTTCCTCTCCCCAGCATCAACCCTCATTCATCCTCATCAACCCCTCCTCGTCCTCCTTCCCCTTTGTCTGTCTCACTGGCTTCCTCCCCCTTGACTCTCCCTGCTCCATCTTTCCATGACTCCTTTAGGGCAGTGCCGAAGCCAGAACTACTATGTGGGGTGTGCCACCGTCTGTTCAGTACTGCCTCGTCCCTCACTGTCCACATGCGTCTCCATCGGGGGGGACGAGTACTCAGCTGCCGCCACTGTGGCAAAGCCTTCATCCATAATAAAAGACTGCAATCCCATGAGGCCACCTGCAGGCAAGGGTTGCCAGCTTTTTCAGTGCAACCCAAAGAGGAACTCCTGGAGGGGGGTAAAGTGGAGGGGGAAACAGCAGATGAGGCTGCAGAGCCAGAACAGCTTGGACAAGAAACGAGGCCTGGCCAACCCATAAAGAAAGTGCGAGATCTTCATGACCAGCATACTGAAACCCTGACTTGCAGTGATGCCCTGGGGGATGAGGATCACTTTGTAAAAGTGGTGGATGGACATATCATTTATTTTTGCTCTGTGTGTGAGCGCTCTTACATGACTTTGTCCAGCCTAAAACGACACTCTAATGTGCATTCATGGCGGCGGAAGTACCCTTGCCACTACTGTGATAAAGTTTTTGCTCTGGCTGAGTACCGCACCAAACATGAGGTGTGGCACACTGGAGAAAGGCGCTACCAGTGCATATTTTGCTGGGAGGCATTTCCTACCTACTATAACCTTAAAACACACCAAAAGACTTTCCATGGCATCAACCCTAGCCTAATTTCAAGTGAGAAAACAGTCAACGGTGGCTACAAACCGAAGGTCAATGCTCTTAAACTGTACCGTCTGCTGCCAATGCGCTCTCTAAAGCGACCTTATAAAACATATACTCAGCCAATGGCTGATGAGCTACTCACTGCTGGTTCGCCAGTTAGCCTGCCTGTATCTCTGGATGGCAGCCTTCCACAACCTCTGGACACCAAGAAATTGGAGTCTTTTCTTAAAGATCTTCAAAAGGCAGACATAAAGGCTGAACCAGAAGGATTTCCTATCAGGGTGGATGTAGAGCAGGGTAACAAGCTAGCTCCTCACCTAACAGACATGCCTGTAGAACTTAGAAAGACAAAGGGGTCAGATTTACAGCTGTCAGGAAGAAGCAATGGCAAAGGCAAAACTCCAGAGTGCCCCGAAGGAGCTGTCTCTTCAGTCATTACATTTGCACACAGCAAACCCTCAGTCATCATGCACAGTACTGCAGTTTCTTCCTCTGTCATTGTACACAAAAAGTCCTCTGGGGAGAAGAAAAGAAGTCCAGAGAATCATCACATTGCAAAAACAGCTGAAAGACAGATTAAAAAACATGGCCAGAGAGAACATGCTGATACATATGAGAAGTGGAATGATGCCAGATTAGATCCAGAGGTCACTGAAATTAGACAGTCCACAGAGAAGCTTTACAAGGGACGAAAAACACATAATAAAACGAGAAAGACAATACCCATAGCAGTGGGATCCGAAGTCAAAGGCAGTGGTCCACTCTGTCAAATTACTGTGCGAATAGGGGAGGAGGCCATTGTCAAACGGAGCATTTCTGAAACAGACCTCATGAGAGACAAAAGCCCTACGCGCAGCAAAGCCAAAAAGAGTAACTTCTCACAGGATGATCAGAGAGAGCAACGGCACACCCATCATCACCAACGAAAACACCACAGCTCTAGCCAGGAAGGAAAGAAGGGGGAGCCCAAATGGAAAAAAAACAAACTGAAAAGCAAGGTGAGAAAATACTTCTTCCGCCAGGAGGTCAGAGAGGATAGAAATGACCATGATGGGGAGGACAACCTGTGGAGGCCTTACTATACGTACAAACCCAAGCGGAAAGCCCTTCATATGCAGGGGGCTAAAGCCTGGAAGCGTAAAATACACTTTAAGCGGTCCCTGAGGCCAATAAGGAGAGCTGAGAGGTTCATGAAAAATGCAAATAAAGAAGTTGATATGGAAGATGCAGATAAAGAACAGAGAGAGAAACAAGAGGTGACGAAAGAGCAAAGAAAAGGTAGTGATTCACTGAAAAGTCAAGTCAAAGAAACAACACACTTTTTTCCTGCCCCTCCAAGAACAGAACATAAAGATAAAGAAAAGAGAACTCATGAAAAATCAGATCTCCCGTTCCCTTCAACGGTCCTTCAGACTACACCTAATCCCCAATACACAACCTCTTCTATAATCAAGCAACGATGGTCAGAAAGTCAGGCCTCTGAATGTGGGACATGTGGGCGTTGGTTTTCTAGTTCAAGGAAGCGAGACAAACATGAGCTGACACATCTGTTTGAGTTTGTGTGCATGTTTTGCAGAGCTCCTTTCCCATCACAGTCAAAGTTAGAGGAACATCAGAGAACTCAGCATCCCAAAAACAAG
>JAZGTJ010015058.1:0-13646 GCA_036877575.1 Botia almorhae
TCTCCATCTATATTGCTAATATATATATATATATATATATATATTGCATAATTACCTAACCAAATTATGTCATGTCATTTACTTCATCATCTGTCAGTTGATACTATTGGAGAGGAACTAAACCCATAGCAACGAGTTTGATATAGGACTTTACAACAGTATATTGGCATGCAAAATTATGCATCTACATCTTAGATATTTAGACAGACAGACAGAAAGATACAGTCTTACAGATACAGATACAGTCTTAAAAATAAAAGTGCCACAGAAGGTTCTTCACAGTGATGACATAGAAGAAACTTTTTTGTTTACCTATAGAACTATTCAGTCAAATGTTCCTTTAAGAACAATTTCTTTCTTACATTTCCTTTATCCAATACAAACAACCATTTATAAAATGACAAGGTTCTATGGATGGTAATGGTTCTTTATGACACCATACAGCCACAGACGTGTCTTCTATGGCATTGTTAAGCACCTTTATTTTTAAGAGTTTAGACAGATAGATAGACAGATAGACAGGCAGCAACCAGACTATTGTCCCTATAAAAATACTGATACTTCCATTACATACCTCAGAGTTGATTTTGTCAGGTGAACTATTACTCTGCTCCAGTACCTGAAACCTGAAACCTTGATCTTGTCTAAGTCCACGTAACAACTCAACATAAGATGGTGACTAAGGACAGATATAAGCTGTGCTTAACTCCAGAGGTTATAATCAACCAGTTCCTAACCTTAACTGGCCAGTCAGGCAGGATAATATTTCTTAAATACTGTGCAAACACAAGACAGGAATTACTCATCTGTTATTTCTTCACCTTGTTTTTAAGTGCTTACACAGATCAAACTAATGTAATCTTGTTTAGCAATCCTTCACCTCACTTATGCAATATACCACACCCATACAAATACACAGTGGGATCAAAACTGAGATTACATGGTTTTTGTATAAACTTGTAAATAACTTGTAACTTGTAAGGTTTTAGAGATAAAGATAAATTAATTAAAGTTAACAATGACATATAATGAAACAAAAAATTGCATTTCATAAGCAAACCATAAGCAACCATAACCATTTATTAACAAGATGCTGTTTGGAATTTCTCATTCCTGATGAGGTTACATAATTCACCAGCTTTTGCACAAACTTGGGGAGTCCAGTTTGAGAGCTTACTGTTATTAAAGCAAAGGGGGCTGCTTTTCACTATTTTTAATTGTGATGACTGAGTAAGTGATGAGATGGAAAGTCCCAGAATTTAAACCAACAGCAAAAATCTAAAAACGTAAAAATAATCTAGAACCTTATTACCTTAAGAACCATATTATGTTATAATGCATGATGTAAGTGGTGTCAAAAAGCAAAGTTATGCAATAATGTTACTATACAATTAAACAGTCAGCAGTTTGCTATGTTGAAGCATCATTAGGTCTGAAGCATCATTAGCACATGAAGCATCATTAGGTCCAAGAGACCTTTTGTTCCAGTGTTCTCAGTTTAAACATTAAGCCTGAGCAGAAACTGTATAGTTTATTTTTATAATTTCACTATATTTGTAGCTCCTCCCATTTTATGTCAAGCATTGTGCAGGATTTATTAATATGCCTTGTCATCCAGCAGTTTCTGCCATGAAGCCTAAATTAATTGCTAAGTAAATAGATAAAGAGGGTCTGTAAGCAGAAAGGTGTCTCTTCTTAAATGTGTGTGTATCCATGTTTGGTTATAATTGTGTTTGACAAGTTTTTGATGTCATTAAATATTTGTCATTTGACATTTTAAGTGGTCCTCATTAGTAAAAATGAGGCTTATACATTGCCAGATCATCTTTATGTAAGGTTTAGGGGACAGAAAGTATTCTTAGCCTGGTATGAGGATGAGATGTCCTCATAATAATGTAGTGAAACAAATGTGTGTGTGTGGTAATTGTGAAAATGAGAAAGAAAGTTAATTTAATTACTCAACTTCTGAGAATTGATTTGGGACTACAGGTGTGATAAACAAGCCATCATGTAATTTATGATTCACATCTGATTAATGCTGATGAAGCATTTGGTTGATGAATATATAACAATACTATCATTGAATTCAGTTTAAATATCAGTTTAGGGTTGGCACTGCAGCCCTGCTTTGGTTTAGCATTGGATGAGAGGAGCTAATAAATAATCCTCATCCTAAATGCCCATTTGAAAAACTTGCATGATTTCTCTCAGACAAATGGAATACAAATGCCTTCATTTATTTGGTTTTATGTACAATCATGTTCAGCTATTTAATTGGAGCAGTGACAAATTCTTGAACTGACAAACGAATTGGAAATGAACTGTCATGATTAGTGAGACAGCTTAGATTGCACTGCATTTCATACCAATTCATTAAAAACATAAAAAACGTAGCTACATATATAGTTCATATGTAAAATTTAAGCATTTTTGCATTTGTATTTTAGCATGCAGATGCTAGCAAGCATGGAGATGAAAGGCAAATGGAGGTTTTTAGTAGACATATTAAACAAAGATGCAGTTCAGACTGAGAAAAATCTGTAAAGATTCAGTGTTTATTCTATCTGCTATGTCACACTGAACTGATATTGTATAGCTTAACAACAGCTGAATAGAAAAGACTCAAGTATTAAGTGAGGCACAAAAGGCAGTATAATATAGAATAGTATACGTTTTTTGCATTATATATTTAAGAGAAAGCTATCAGCACCATAACATAATTAATATCAATACATCCTGACCAACACATGTACAGACAGAAAGAGTCATGCTGTTCTGTTACCAAAACAGAAACTGAACGTCATGTTTCTTTTTTACTTATCGTTACTAGTGTAATCTTTAACAGCTGTTGAAGTAGGCTACATTGCCACAGCAAAATTGTTTTATGAGCTTCAAGTCTGTAAAATGAATTACATTTTTAACAAAATAGCACATTTTTGGTTTTTGGCATGTGGGGCACATCCACAAAACACCGCTGGCCAATGACAGGGCAGTATTCTCCAGCGATCCACGCGTGGTGCTGTGGAGAGCCATCATCTGAATACCAACTAGATCACCAGACGGACTCGTCCTACTGAGAACACAAATACAAGGACGTGAGAGTTGGGATTGAAAAAAAGAAACTGACATATTATCAGCACGCCAAAACTAATTTTATATGTTTCAGTCATAGTATGAAGTAAAGACGGGACATTGACTATTAGAACGCACGTCCAGGTAGAACGAGTAGTACGTGGTACCCAACTTCGTACCGATGTGGAGACTGCTGGGCGTTATCGTCTTCGCTGCCATGGGTACGTCGTAAGAGTAAGAGGATCGGATTAAAGTGTAACATTAAGATTTTATTGACATTCAAACAATGGGCTCCAGACTCAGCCGTCAAAACAGTCTCGACAACGAGAATTTTTCAAGAAGGCGACGGAAGCATCTAGACAGCACAGGAGAGAGCGATCGGAGCGGGAGCCGCGGCAGCGGGGACTTCTTGTTTACGTCCCTGATGCTGAAGTCGGATAAGCTGCCGGGGATGTTAAGAAGAGCAAACCACAGCCCCTATGTCAGACGAGTCGCCTGGATCCGAGAAATTCAGAAGCTTCTTCGGGAAAGGAAGATAGAAGAGGCGACTGACGTACTCAGACTGTTGAGGAAGGTGAGGACAAACGTCCTGAGGTGGTTAATAAACATGTGCATGCTATGAAACTATAACACATACATTAGTTTAGACTGTTGCATGTACGAGTGCAACTCATCATAAATGTCTCTGATTAAGTTCACTGAGACCGTTGCTGCGCAGCTGCTGAAGCAGGCGGAATGACAAAAAACACATGAGAAAAAAACACCCCAGATCTGTCATGATATGTGCTACTAATCTTTGCACGTTAACTAAGTAAACATTAAAACGCAACCTGGTACAGTGAAATGTTGCTTTGCCCGCACATTGGTTATCATTTCTTTGCTATTCATATGGCATCTTTGGAGAAACTCATATTACTGCTTGCTCTGTAGCTGCAGGTCACCTTGTATGGGAAAACATTTAGAATTTCTGCCCGATTGTTTTTTTGTTGTTGGCACTTTACACTAATACTTCATGTCATCCTCTCGTGGATGTTCCCACATTTGTTCTGTCAGTGTGACTCGTAAGCTCAAATTCACCACTGGTTGTCAATACATGGCAGCACAGAGTCAACTGACCTATGATGCCACAGGCGATACACCTTGATACAGGGAGAGAGAAAAAGCGAGAACGTGTTTGGGAGACAGGTTTTGGCTACAAAAATCTTTGGGGGCCAAACGTAAAGATAAAAATGTAAAGAAGCAAAATAACAACAAAGAATTGTATTGCAGGGCATGATTTCTACACTAAGTATAATGTAATGTCTGAGTGGGTATAATATGTTTTCAAACAGGTTTCATTAAGAACTCCCACCATCTTTATTGGCTGGATTAACAAAAAGTTTTATGCCATTGGTTGAGCCAGTGTTTCTGTTTAGGGCTGGTAAGGATGGTAAAACAAACAGAAATGTTTTGATAGTACAACAGAGGCACTGTGTTTAAAACAACCTACAAATGACTTACTTATTGTTTTGTCCATATATTAAAATGGGACAGGAAAAGAATTGTAACATTGACAACAATCACTTAAGTTTGACAACAATCACTCAACAATCACTCATGGCTTCTGTTTTGCAGGGCTATATGTTTGACATAAAATCAGAGATTTAAAATGCTAGCGGCTGAAGGGGCACATTTATTTACTGGAACAGACAATCAAAAGTAAAAGCAAAAGTACTGTTTGTACTGAATTGTACCCTACAATTAGGGTATTACTATTAATTACTGTTTGTTCTGCTAAAAATTAATAGAGGAATTAAAAACATAGTGTTGATTGAACGTTAAAATTAGTGCTGTTAATTACTAGAGCCGATGCATTACAATGATTTTATTGCAAGTAAGAAGGTTTGAAAGTTCTGGGGGTGAATTTTTTTAGATTGCCTCAACCCAACATTTCAAACAATCCATACAATCATAATACTTGTTTTTGAAATCACTTGTCATGCAACACCTCTCTCTCTCTCTCTCTATGCTTGTTTTTGCTCATGTCCTTGCCTCATATTTTCCAAAAAGCTGTATGCTGTGCTGTTGTGTTCCTCATCTGAACTGGCTACTGTTGATTTTCATCTGTTGTTTTGGTAAGAAAGCATCTGTCAAGAATATAAATGATCTGGTGTTCGCTGTGATTTAATTGGAATTTCAATAAATGAAGAAGAATTTAAATGAGAAGAATTTATAATACTCCTGAACAGAACTTTTTTGTAGGCAGAGATAATATAGACATACATTTTCCTCTTTTTTTAAGGAAGCAAACTGGTACTGGTACCCACCATTGCAGGTCCTATTTGTGTATTTATATAAACAGATTTCCTTTTCTAGATTTTTCTGTTATTCTACAAACTGAATGCCATTTGTGTCTCTTACTTGCGTGAACAGAAAAAAGTTGTAAAAAGAAAAGTTGAAAAACTATAGAAAAATCAATAAAAAACTATAGAAAAAACAGTAATTTATTTTATGTTATTTTATGTTCTATACAATATGTAATCTATCAAGATTTGTATTTTCTTTTCTTGGCCTGTGTTTCCAACTCCTCCTTGCTGTAATTCCATATATGCATATTTCATGGAACACAAAATATGAAAATTAAAGTTTAAAATCCTAACCCTGTAAACATAATTTTGTATAGTAAATAATTTATATTTTTAAAGGCAATATAACAATTACTTATAACATCTTAATAACCTAATTTAGACTAATATAACATCTTTCTAGTTTTCTGTCATACTACACTGTTAAACAGGATTACCCAAGACCTGTACCTTTCTAAAGGCATAAGATATAAAATCATTGTAATATATTTCTGTATGACTCTTACAAAAATGTACTTTTAAAATCACCTTATCAAAGTTAAAGGGCGCCACTTCATGACCCAGCTGTTAAACACCTTGTGGCAGTTTTTTTACCATAAAATCTCGCATTTGCATAAGTACAGCCTCACAGCGGGTCAACATTTTATCAAGAACAAGAGGCCATACACATCAAGAGCAGGGCCTGTCCAGACCCTGTGCCAGGAGCGCTTCTATCTCCTGTCACCTGTGCTGTGCCCTCTGCTATCATGTTTTCACTCTTTTATGTAATTTCCCCTTACGGTTTATCTTTTGTTTTCCCTTTGTTTGTTCCTGTTGTGTTTTTAACGTCCTATTCAGCATCTAACTCTCCCAGGACGTGCTGTTAATTACATTGAGAATTTGACATCCCTGAGCAGAGAGCATTTTAATCAACACAGAGAGATAGTCTTGGATACCTATGTGACAGGCCTGTCGCTGGAGACCCGTGGTGGGGCCCTTTGTGTTCATCTTCAGTCTTTATTAAGGTCGTTTCACATTATCAAGAAACAGAGAACTGAAAATGGGTCTCATGTTTCAGAGCCACTATCAGCGTCTAATACAATTAAAGAGGACTTTGAAGGCACTGATATGGCTTATGGAGATATGTGTTGGTGACAGGACTGGTGGTGAGCTCACTTTGATGAAAACCACTTTTGGCGTACAGGATCTAGAGATACCAGCTAGAGGGACTGCGTCTAAAAAACAAGTTGACAGCCACAGATCTCGCGTGATTTAGCTTGAGGCAGCTGACAGCCACTGCTTGGTGTTGTAACCCAGTTTCTTTCTCAAAAGGGTTGTCAAAGATGTTATAATTAGTATTCTTAGAAGTTGTAGATACTGCATAAATGTATGCATAATGCATAATGCATAAATGAAAATGATTTTCATATACTAAATAGTTTTAAATGATACAATTTCACACTATAGACATTGACTGGTAGTCAGTGCATGTGCAGTTTTAAGGATATTTCTTTACTTTATCAGGAGTTAAAGTTGTTAGAAAAATATATACTTATAGTTCATTATTGTGTATGTTCAACGTAAATAATATAGTGCTTGTTAAAAACCAAGGATCATTAGATACACATACACTTCCAAGCACAGAAACGTACATACATCCTTTGAGATGTGTGTGCACTTAACTATGTCTACACGTCTTGTTATGTCCTTTATACATATTCTGCTCACTTGCCGTCTGAATTTCAGAACACTATTGACATTAACATCTCTTGCACACAGTTTAACCCTATAAATGCTAAACCTTATTGGTTTTTGCAGACAATGTGTGCTACCGCTCACCTCTGTGCTAATTTGGGAAAAGAAAAATGTTTTTTCCATTGTGCTAATGGGAAAGAGCTCATATTTACAAGGTAATGAAAAAATTAATCATTGGTTAATCAAATGATTAACCTATTATTTTTGGGTGGTATTGATTGGTTGTATTACATGTCTATTAGATGGTCTTTTGCTGTCTAAGCTGGGCTTTTTGTCAGAGTGAGAGTCCAATAGTCATAAATATGACTAGTAACAGCACTGCCCAACAAAATAAATGTTCTAAGGTGATCTTTGAGACAGGGCTATCTAAGGTGCACCCACAGTTACAGTTACAAAGTGACCTCTGGCTCCCTTTTCTGTGGTAAATGCATTTTCAGCACAAGATGGGAGAAAAAAGAGAATGTTCAGTGCTGGATGGAGAGAGTTAGGGACAGAGAGGTGGGTAGGTGTGGGCGTCACCTTCCTTGCAGATAAACACATTTAAACATGCACACTCCAGCTGCACTGAGTGCAAAGACCTGTTCCAGTCAGAATATGCAAGTCACCATAGATAAAAGCATCTGGTCTCTCAATATTGAAAACCCAGTGGAGGCAGTTTCATACTCCCTGTCTATTACTGCAAGCCTATGGTTCAGTGACACACCCAAATCCTGCCATTAAAGAGCCATTCTAAACTTTTAGAGTTTACAGTGGAGAATCTTGTTCTGGGTAACATAAAGCAGTGGTCCTTAACCTGAGGTAGCGAGGTGACCAAACTGAAAACACTAGCTCACCTTTGACCAAAATGGGCCAGTAAAAACGTTTCATCCACAAAGTAAACATTCTGTCATTATCTATACACCTTCTAGCCTTCCTAACCTTGATGTTACTTTATTGTGGAACACATGAAAGATAATTTTGAAGAAAGTTTGCACAGCTATTTTTCTCTATGACAGACAGACAGAATTTTATCCCAGTTCATCATGGCCAGGTACTAAATAAAAAAGGAAATTAATTAATTGTAATAAAGAGGTATACACATTCAAATTACTATTAAAAGTTAGCATGAATAAAGTCTAAATGGCATGCTTGATAACATGGGCCCTTTCTGTGTCTTTTTGTGTTTTTAGGACCTTGGATTAGAGGGAACTTCACTAAATGATATTCTCTATAAAAACTCAGCCTTCCTTAACCTTGTTGACCCCATATCTCATGAGCTACTGCTGAGCCTAGCCAGAGATATGCAGTGCCCAAAAAAGGTAAGTCAATTACTTTGATTCGAGTGCAATCCTTGCTTTGTTGATTGCTACATTAGGTAAATGATATGTGTTTGCATAGTGATTAGTTGTTCTGATGTATTGCAGCCATTAAATGAAACTCACAAACAATTTAGCATTACACTTGTGGCTCAGTAAATGTAATGCAAGGCAGTGAATGATAAATAAGATGTTTAATTTGTGTTTGACTGGTAAAAGCTCATGCGCTGGGTTAGTTGGGCTCGTTCAATCATAAAGTCTTATAGACTTGATTCATTAGTCTTTTAAAAACATAAAGCAAAAAAAATCTATTGCTGCTTTTTTAGGGATGTCACTTGTTATTTTCATACCCTGTGTTACAATAAGCACAATTCAAGCAAAGATAGAAATTTTGCGAGCAATTTCTCATTCTGTGTTAAAGCAAGCTGTGTTTTCCTGTGAGGTATTTCCAGGTTTCTTCCATGGAGAACAGTTACCTCAGCTGTCAATGAGAGTTAGTTTTCCTCTATTTGACACAAAACTAATTACTGGATTTGCTTAAGTTTAAATAGTTTGCAGCATCATATGTTAAAAATTAAAAGTTATTCTAAATTCTGAATTACTTCAGGCACTGTGCCTGAATTCACTCTCATCAAATAGTGAAGATATGATTGAAGGCCAGCA
The DNA here is from genome assembly GCA_036877575.1 of Botia almorhae. Lineage (NCBI taxonomy): Eukaryota > Metazoa > Chordata > Actinopteri > Cypriniformes > Botiidae > Botia > Botia almorhae. The sequence goes on from JAZGTJ010015058.1 coordinate 9,110, forward strand.
AAAGCCTCAGCATTAGCTAACAGCTATCCCAGGATCTTTGAATCAGCTCCATGGGACGTCCTATTGAGACCGGTTTCCTTTTCCTGCTGAATCTTGTTTGTAAGCCATACCAGCTGCAGGGCACAACAGAAATTAGTGCTTACTCTGATGCAAACTAACGTCTCATATTCTTGTCCTTTAAAGATTTTGTGTAATATTATACATATTTAACTTCCTGTTTTAGGATTATTATAGTAGCAAAACCCAAGAGCTGCTGTGGGGTATGTATTAAATTAGATGGAGATCTTACTGTGAGCCTATCAAAGTGATAGGGAGGTGGTTCGTAAGGTAGTCATAGATTCTCATTCAAAGAGTCTCCAAGCTCAGCGTGAGATTCAGTATAGACTTACTGCTATGCTCCATGTCGGGGTCCTGAACACCCTGTTAGTGTTTATTTAGTTTATTTGGGAAAGTGAAGCCCTGTTGTTTCACCAAAGTATAAAAACACTGGCATTGGCATAATCTCACACCTGCACAAGTATAAATATTTGATAACCTAAGCTTGGTTTATTCCACCTCCTACGATCTGCTGTGCGCCATTAGTGCATTCTTATCAGTTTTGCATTTCTAAATGAAAAGTCACCACCTGGCCTGTCCCAATGGGAGGTCCAGAGTTTTCCATCTAAGCAGGGTGCAAGTTATTAATAGAAGAAAACACAGCAGTGAGATTTTAGTTTAGAGTCCCTATTGGATTGTGACAGCCTTATTCACAGCACTGATCCAAAATTGTACATTTTAAAAGGCTGGTTATCTGTGCTGTGTTGATCTGTGTGACTATGTTGATGGGTAAATTTGAAAGCAAAATGTGTATAACTTCCAAATGTGAAATTAATATTGTATAGAAAATATCAGTCAAAAAAACTGACCTTTAAAAACTGACCTTTAAGTCAAAAAAGTATGCTGTGACTGTTTTGTTGTAAACTTTACAGAGAATATTTGTACAAAGCAGGAGAAATTTGTCACAGGAAACAAGCCTCCTAAACTGGTGACTGATTTACAGATTACAGATTAATCATCCTAATTTTTTGTTCTGTCTCATTTTTCACTGATCTGTGTGATGAATCAGTTTGATCTGGCTGGCACACATTTCAGAGCTTCAGGCTGTCGTCTCTCTGAAAGAGCTGGGCCTGTGAACATAGATGAGTCTACAAGATGTTACAGCACTAAAATGATACAAAGTCCATGTGGATTATATAACAGATTAGTGTTTTCAATCTTAGAGAAGATTATGTTTCGAATTTACTTTATATCTGACTCTAAAATTAAACACGAGATCTAAAGAACGCATGAAACCACAGAAAAAAAATTAAATCTAGACCTTATCTGTTTGGTTATTTTGTTTACCTGCAGAATATGAGAACTTTAGGCCCCTGGTTCCTTGTTTATCTTGGCCAGGTTTAATCACAGTCCTCTTCTTCTACGCTTATTGTGCGTTTCTATTCATGTTGTTCTCTCAGGACTCAGATATGCTGAAATCAACTGATAAAGTCTGCAGACAGCTCATCTACCACCTGACCCCTCACTCCAAGTGGCTTAGAAAAAGCATGACCAGGAGGAAGGCGCAGGCCTGGTGAGAAATCCACCTATTTACATGCGCCCATTACTTTATACTAAATAAAGAAAATGATGTATAGAGTGAATGATTTCATTTCATTCCACTGAGTCACACATGAGCAATGCTGGTATTAGCACCACTGATCACCAGCATGTGTTATGGCTATGTGTTTTGAATCTGATATGATATATTGATATGGTAATATATATAATGGTTCACACAATTTCTGCTTTACCAACTACAACAACTTGTTTTTTACTTGAATTTGCATAAACTACAGATAAGTTTAATAATTTTGAGCAGAAATCTGTTTGTAGATTCAAACGTAATTAAAGATGAATGTAACAAATTAGAGCTTGTTTGTTTGGCCAATGCTGGGCCATTCTCACCCCCCATCTCTGCTATTGATTGGTAGAAGGTTTTTAACAGCATTGATGCTCAATCTGAGAAGTGCTGTCTAATAACCCCCAAATGTCCTTTGCAGCCTGGGTTCCAAAAAACCCAAGGGTGAATCTAACCTCAGATGTAAGCCACTCAATCTCATTTTACCTGATTTTTTCTTTTCTTTTTCACACTCATGCATTTAATTAATCATTAGGGAAGTGTGTGTAATACAAGTATCAATCATTGCTTGAACAGAATTCATGTGATTGTGTGTGTGGGAAAGGAAATAAGGAAAGGAAATGTGTGTATGTATGTGTTCCGCCTACATGGTTATTACAGGGCCCTGAATCCATTGCCTTCACTCAATAAACTTTCTCACATGCTGAATTAAGCTTGCTGCCCTGCATTATTACCTTTATGCTCTCAGGGGAGGATAAAGCAATGATTGGGCGAGAGAGAGGAGAGAGAGGTATTTTCACAGTGTAATTCTCATGTATTATGCAGGGTGGTGAAACATAAATGACTGTAACTGTATTGCTAATATTGAATGGAGGTTATGTTCCTTAAAAACGTTCTGTGGTGATGTTATTGCACAGTGTGGTTTCAAATGGTAATACTATGGTATTTTCGATACTGCACGATACTGTAAAAGTTGTACTTGTAAAAATACCATGGTACATATCCAAAAACATGGTAATTTCAAGGTACTTCTCTGTTACTAGCTTTGTGATGTGTATGTGTTTGTCTAGCTTGGTTATATTGGCAATTGTGACAACTTTCTATGTGATGAGAGAAATTTAAGTGATTGTTCAGCTGTGTGTGTGTCCATGCGTGTGTGTGTGTTCAGCGTGAGAGCTCAGGATTTCTCCTGTGGATGATCCGCTGTTGTGTCCCCAGAGCTTTGTGTTCATATAAGTCCTTCTAACAAACACAGAGTCTGCAGGTCTCCTCCTCTGCACTACAGATGCCAGACACAGCGTGAAGAATAGTGCTCTTCAAATGAGTGTGAAAGAAAGAGAGAAATCGAGAGGGGGTCTTACAGCAAAAGAGTAGACAACATATTGGCCAGGCCAGACCACACAAACATTTACTTATTTATCTAAATGGGGATATTCCATAGACTTCTATTGTTTTAATCACAGCTAGTTATGAACAATATAATCTAACCCCCCCAAACACACACAGACAGTGTTACATTTACATTCAGGTTATACATTTGATCAGTATGTGTGTTCCCTGGGAATCGAACCCACAGCCATTGCTGACACTACGCTCTACATTATGCTCTGGACAGACGGACGAACAGACAGATAGATAGTACTGATGAAGAATATGCTGTTTGGCGGTGCATTTGTGTACCTCTTAATCCAGTTTGTCATGTTGAGAATGCATGCCTGTTCTATTAGGTACCATATCACTGCAATCCACCTCTATTTACATAGAAATGAGATGTGAAATGAGAAAGGGTGCCGTCTTTATTTAAATGGACAGGTTTATATGTGTCTGGTCAATTCGTATGGCTCATCATTGGTTAGCTCTCGCCTTCCTCTGCTTTAGATTTATCAGGGTTCAACTTGCTCGATGGTGACTGGAGATGATGCAATTATACAATGAGCAAAGATGATTGATGTAACATCAGGGTGTTTCATGATGTTAAAGAAAGAGCAGATGTGGTCTGACAAAAGCAGAACAGAGAGAGGGATGCAGGCAGGGATTTAAGAGGCAAGACCTTATGTCAAGCCAGTTCTTTTACATGTGGGGATTAATCAGAAGTCTTAGAATAGTGTTGCAGTGTAACTTTTAGATCTTTGGTTGGCAGTGTAATGCTGGTGTCTGTGTGAGTGTCTGAGACTGATTCATGATCCAGACTGCACACATACACATTTAGATACACAATCTGTCCAGCTGCATAATACATTTATAACATGTATTCAGTTTATTTGTGAAGACTTTTTTCCAAATGTTATACACTGAGAAGAAAATGCCAGGATATTTTTTATAGCTGTCAAAACTTTAAGAGTTCTCAGTTACAAACGTACAGGTTTATTCGAACTGTTTTTGATGTTTCTTCAAAAAATCATAAGGAGAGCCAAAAATAGAAACATCAGAGGCAATCATTGACCTACTTACCAACTTGGCTCATGAATAGTAATCGTGTGATGTGATTTTAGCCCAATATTCACCATACAATTGCTATCCATAGTAGGATTGCCATTACTGCTTGCAAGTTTAGTTACTCATAAAACAAGCTTATGTTGAAATCTTTTGATTGCAGACGGTATTTTTTAAATCTAAACAAATTGTAAGATCGTCTAGATTTTTCACAAGGAATGTTTCTCTAGTTCAGACAAATGTGAGAACACTAGGGTGAGAAGTCTTCATTTGCTCCTTTTAATCTCAATCATGCTGTCTGTGAGAAACGTCCTGAAGGAGGGAACGGAGACGTTACGTCAACTGACTGACGTATGGGGTCTTGCTTAAGAGCCCTATCACCTTCGCGTAAGAAAAAACGCGCCAATGAGCATCGGCCCGAGAGGAGAGAGCCAATGAGCATTTGGG
>JAZGTJ010015059.1:0-13642 GCA_036877575.1 Botia almorhae
AAATGCATCTTTTGAAAGTTTGTGGTACTTGACACTGTCGACCATTACAGCTGCTGTTTTAATGTGACTCTGTGCCTGTTTGTTTTTAATCCATGATCTCACCCACAGTAATATGTGATAATAAATGTTTTTCATATCACAGCCATATTGCAATAAAATTTGACACAGAAATTTGTCTGTGTTCAAAACGTCCAGTTATTTAGACATTACTAGTACTAACATTTTTGCTTAATTATAAGAACATTATTCAAACATTTTTTAATTCTCTAATGTTTTTAAAATGTTACACTAACAACTTAAAAACAATGCTTTGATATAGGTGATATATAACATCATATATAGCAAGAACAGTTTTTTTTGATAACTTTGAGAAAACGTTACCCAACGAGAATTCCCTGTTAGCTGGGATACAGGTGAGTAAATAATAACAGACATTTTAATTTTAATCTGTAGCTTTAACCACAAAAACACCAGTTTAGAAACCTGATGTGTAAAAAGCACAAAAAACTGAGCTGATCAAAGCGCCGAGTTTACACTGTCTGTATATTTGCTGTTTTTATTGATTCTTTCCTCGCCCAAGTCTGTTTTTAAACATCTCATCTCACAGGAACCTGTATCACAGAGTAGTGAAATAATCCCCCAGAATCCATCATTGTCTTTCTCCAGTCCTCTCCACTGTTTCTGTACACCCCTTTGTAATTGCCCGGGACACAAGCAAGATTTTATATCACTGCTCTCAAAACAAGCCATTAGAAGCTTCATTACAGCTCCTGGCCTCTCTTCTGGCCTACTGACGCATCTCTGCCTCTAGATGAGGATGGGGTACAAAGCTCCTAACCAAGTATGGAACAAGCCATCTCACAGTTATAAAACTCATCTCACCTCAGCAAGCACTCAGACAGCTCTGTGGCAGTCACTCGCCGCGGTCTGGCCAAACTCATTAACACTGAGAACATGGGTTCAGGACAAAATGACAGGCACAGAAAGCATGAAAAGACCCTCACAAGTTCGGTTCTCAGAAGACCCAGTGTCAGAAACCCAAACACAAACGTCCATTGGCTGTCTGTATGCGAGGACTCCTAATTGTCCTTAAAACGTATTCTAAAGCAACTGGACATTCGTTTTCAAGATGCTTGCGACTTATTTGAAGGATCAGCTGTAGGACGGTGAAAATTTCTCAGCTCTTAAAGTAACAGTAACCCCATTTACACTAACACAAAAAATTCTGTCATCATTTACTCACACTTGTGTTGTTCCAGAATCATACGATTTTCCTCCTTTCTTAATACACAGAAGGAGAAATTTATGCAGAATGTCTATTTGACTTTTTACGTTAAATAAACGCATACAATAGCTATGTAGTCAACTCATAGTTATAACTTTTGTTTCAGACAGAGATGGCGGTAGAGAGGCAAAAGTTAAAGATTGCAGCTTTAAAATGAGCTGAAAACTAAACAGGAAAACTAAACATGGTTGTGTACCAGCATCAGACGGACAGCCATTGCGTCTCCAAAGCTTTTTCAATTCTACCATCGCAGTTGTGCTCCAGTTCACACAGTGATTGCAGTTCAGTTCAGACATCAGGTACGAAACTCTACAGAGGTATGAGTCTTATGATATTGCTTGGTGTGCGCGTACGTTTAAAATCTGGTAATTTACACCATCCAACAGCCGATAAATTACTTGGATGAGGGCAGAAATATCTCCAACAAATAAAAAACACATCTTGATGTCTCGGAATGAATTCTTAAAGACGCGCTCCTCAGCCGGTTGCCTGAGGAACCTCATAAATTTATGATCATCAAAATGCTACATTGATTTTGCGGCTATGTATCTCCCAGCACGGTGTACAGGAACAGTGCGAATTCATATTCAGACAGGCAAGCAATAAAATTATTCCACCTAGACTTAAAACACAGAGGTTTACTAATCAATACTAGTGTGAGAAGCAACACAGAGTGGGTAACGGTAGGTTGGCGGTTGATCTATTATGATTGGCACCATGAGAATGTGAGGTCACAGCAGGCTTCTGTAATTGAGAATCGGACAACAACATAGTATGAAACTCAAGACAAGTGTCTGTAAACAAGAACCGATACTACACAATACATCATCCTGACACACGCAACAAGCGCACGCTTCAAGAGCAAACACAGTCACACTGCCAATCTCTCCTCACAACTGACAGCCTCAGAAAGCAGTGGTGTCGAGGAAAAGTCTTCTGATAAAAATTGGAAAAGGCAGTTCTGACTGATGCCAGTCCTCAATCTTCAGATAACCAGGTATACGTTCAACTCGAGGAACGTGGCATTTTGCAATCGTGCTTGTTTTGACAGCTCGATACACGCGTGAATCAACGAGCGCCACCGTTATTTTTATTTTCAGATTATTTTTTGTTTGTTGGTCTGTGCAGACGCAGGTCAAATGGATGGCATTGGCTACTGAATTAGCAATGTTACTAAAATAAACTCAATCGTGTTCCACGACTTGAATTTTTTTAAAGATCAGAGACTTTAACGCAATAATGTGTCAATTACAGTTCAAGCCTCTAAAGGCTCATACAGCATGATAAAAACCCAGCTAACAATTTTACGTTTTCCTAACGTTTCCACTACGTTTTCTAACCCTAACTAAAAAATTTATTTTGAAAGTTCTATGTTCAAAATATGCAAACGTTTGCTTCAACTTTGTATCAGTGTTATTGTTTTGTTAAGGGAATGTTATGCAAACATTTTTAACTCTGTAACATTTTTACAACATTACAGAAACAACTTAAAAATAACACTTTTGATGTATATTATTTATATAGTTAAAAAACGTTCCACTAACATTACTGCAAGAACTTTTTTGACAACTTTGAGAACTTTAAAAAACGGCAGCCAACATTCCGAAAAAGTTCCTCGTTAGCTGGGAACACACTGAATGGAGAAGTAAAACAAGTACCTCCAGGAAAGTTGCCGCTTGTTCCACTTGGTCTGTTGGGCTAGCGCTCGTTTTTTTCTCCCTGCTAACACATCCGGCTCCGACACGTCAGGCAGCGAGCAGCGCGGGGTCTTCATTAAACCCAAGGTTGCTTGGTCTGTGGAGAAACATGCATACATGCATATAAACAGACCCAGACACACGCAAAATACAGAGTGATATGTTTTGGATGTGTGGGCTGCAAAAGAAATCAACCAGTTTTTAGTAAATCTGAGGCTGTATTGATCAGACAAAAGCTGGTATTTTCTTATACAGGTACTGACCCAAAACTCCAGTTTCCTCCAGGCCTCCGAACCTCTGCATAGCTTTAATGGCTTTGGTCAGCGCCTCCTTGGTTTGAAGCTGCCCGTTTACAGGATCTGGGGGCGGGAGGTAGCCATATTTGCTTAGCCAATCCTGTGACAGAAAAAACAGCTTTTCGTTAAAGACAATTTGTACATTCAAAAGGCACGTTACAGAAAACTCAAAGCCTCTGGGATAAGTTTTATTTGAGTTCTCAGGATATTGGTATTATGCAGTACATTTTTATGCCCCATCACGTTTTAAAAAACATTCAGCTCACTGTTGGGGCAGAAATCATAATGGTTTTCTTGATGCAATAACTTTTGAAAAACAAGCAATGTATCAAAAAAATTCCTGGTGTTTTTTATCTTCCATTCCAAAATCAAACTACTCCTAAAAAAACGTGTTATTCGACCGCGCTAAACGAATATTATCAGGCCATTGAGTTGAATGAAAATAGAGACCGATAATAAAACTCTTGAGTGCATCAAAGCTACTTTTATATCCATTGTTGTGCATTAAGCCAGACTTTGTTGAATTTCAATGGTGTTTTGATCAAATGGCAGGTTTGAAAAGTAACTCAGATCGATAAGTGGGACCATTTTCTCACACATTAACCAGTAAAGTTGTTCTGTGTTTGCTGGGCTGTCTGTGAGCTATTCCAGCTGCAGTCGGACTCCAGCCTGGAGGGAAACTAGCTCCACCTTTAATTAATTTCATAAACCATAATATTAAATACAACAGCATGATGAATTAGTTCATTATAATTTATGATCTTTTAAAGTTTTCCTGCTTCATTGGTCACGCTGCCTTAATCATTTAGAAATGCCAAAAAAAATCATAACAACATTAATTAGATGCGCAGAAAACAGGGATTAGAAATGTCATTATGATGATCTACTCAGCTAACAGGGAACGTTCTCACAACATTGGCTAATGTTGTCTAAAACGTCTCTCAAAGTTATCAAGGACATTCTTGGAGAACGTTCTAGCCTAACTTTTTTTTCTAACTTTTTTTACGTTAGCGTATAAATCATACAGATCAAAAACGTTCTAAGTTGGTGGAAGGATTGAAAAATATTGCATAATTAAAAACGTTTGAATAATGTGGTCTTAAAACCAGGCAATAACATTAACACAACATTAATACACTAGAATTTTTAATAGAATTATTAACGTTTTGTTACTTGGAATGGAAATGTTACGGAAACGTTCTTACAACCTAAAAGTGTTCACTGAGAGGTGGCAGGTGGGTGTCAAGCATTGCAGAACAGGAGTACACACTCCCCCTCTTCTTCATCAATATTACAAAAACACTTCATCAATAATACATTCATACTGTCTTTAAATCTGAAAAAGTTTATTGAAGTTTATTGCTTAAGACAAAACTTCTTTGCACATGTGCTGATTTTTACCCACCCGTCATTGTAACAAGGTTAAAGAGATGTAGTTATGACTTGATTCCTTCTTAGTATGCAGTGCACTTGTAGTGTACGCTTTGGAATAAGGCAACGCTTATAAAGCAAATACTAATCCAATTCTGACTTATTATCTTCATGTCAAAACCATCAGACCAACCAGCTTAAGTCACACCTACCTGTGACATCATTATGAAACAAGACTGCATCACACCACCTCAAAACCTTTAATGGTTAATGGCCACCCAAATATGATGTCACAGACGGCCATTTTTGAATCTGATCAAACACACTCTTTCTCCAAGGTTCCTGAAAACATGGACCAGCCCTGCCGGTCTAAAAGGGCGATGATGAGCGAGCAAGCGCTACAATGAAGGTCAGGTTGAATCCTCAAGCATGATATCTGTCTAACTCTGAACCGGTTTCTCTCTCAAGCCAGAAGTAACTTCACCACCCAAAATCTCGATGAATTCTTTAGCGCAGGGAAGTGAAAAATGGTCAACGGGATATTAAACCCTCATAGCATCTGAGCAAATAATCAATAAAGCCCCGAAACGCAACAGCACAGAATAAAGCTGAAAAAAAATAAACTCGGCACAGTTGTTTACGCTTTGAACAGTGTGTTTGCCATGAGCGAGTCCCAGCTCTATGTATGAGTGTATCAAAGCGAGTTCATCTTCTAAAGATCGCACAGAGGAGCTATTACATACCCAGCTAACAGGAAACATTCTCAGAATGTTGGCTATCATTCTCTCAAAGTTATCCAAAAAGTTCTTGCAGAAACGTCAGTAGAACCGTTTTCAACGTTTTATATGTCATACACCAAAAATTGTACCAAAAAAAAACATCTAAAATTATTCATAAAAAGACTTTGTAGTCAAAATGTTTGTTTGGCGAGACATTAATGTAAACGCAGACGGTGACAAAAATGCTTTGTGACAAAATATCAGATTTCAAGATTAGCGGACAAATGAAACAACATAGCAAGAAAAACGAAATCTATTACAGCTTTCATCTGTCTTCTTAAAAAAAGAATGTTTTTATTTCTGACTGTGAATAATTAGCACAACAAACTTACTAGCAAAAACTTTAAGCAATGTTTATATAACTGAGAGATGCTTGATGGCTACGTACAATTGCATTTTAATGCAATTTTATAGCTTCATTTAATACTTCTATTAAAATATAGCCTTTTAAACTGAGTGTGTTCAATGCTCCTTATTTTGCGGTATAGAAATGTTACAGGTAGTGATACTGACTACTGAAATTCTGTTACTGTGACAGAGCAGCCTGAGGATAAGTCACTAAAAAATTCAAGTCTCTGGGGGACAGGAAGAATACGTGAAGCAAACTGACGCGTTTGTCTGTCTTTCCCCCCGCGGTCCTTCAGGCTGTCTGTCAGTCAGAGTTTAGCATTTATCTGCACAGCTGTCAGTCAACATCTGCAGGCTTCCCAAAGTCTACACTGATGAATCTTTCAGAAATATGCAGGAATGAGGCCGTCGTGATGTCTGCTGTCTGCTTTTAGAAAACTCATCTGAATATCTGTTGGAATGTATAAACAAGCTGTTTGGCATAAGCCTGTGGGGCTACAGGTTCGAGTTTTTGGCTGTGTTTGGTTTGACGCAGACATTGCTAAACAGAGTAAGTTGCTCATCAGTGTTTCCTGCATCTTCCCAGCTAACAAGCAACATTCTCAGAACGTAGGCTAATATATATATATACAATGTAATACAATATATATATTATATGCAATTGAATATATATTCAATATACAACAGAAATAAAAGTGGAGTTTTGGTGGTGGAGGAATGCTGGAAAAATATAAATCCCCCTTCGTAATTTTTAGGTTGTAATAATGTTTCCCTAACGTTTCCATTAATTAATAACAACCTTTTAAAATAATATTTTCCAAGTTCTAGGAGCAATCAAAAGTCCAGTTTTTAGACGTTGTATTAACGTTATATATGTATCGGTAAACAAAGTTCTGCAAGAATTACATTGGGAGAACTGGTAGGGAACATTAGCCAACGTTTTAAGAATGTTCCCTGTTAGCTGGGACAGCAATAGAAGACCATGTTCCTTCACAACTTTTGTTCAGAACTCTATTTTGCATATAGGTTAAGATCAATCTATTCCTGTCACTCACATTTCACAGTACAGCACGAGGCAGAAGCAGCAAACAAAACACCAATCCTCAATCCTCTCTACTGCGGCTCTGAAGATCAAACCTTCCAAAATGTAAAGGTCACAGGTTGAGGGCTGATCTACTGCTGGACCGCCGCGGGGCTTAACCTCTAAAGTTACACTGAGTTTGTAGTGGAATAGAAGCAGAGGCCAGAGCAAACAGATATGAAACTGTGTAGTAAAATCCTTGTATCTCCAGACCAGACCAAACTCAATCCCTAAACTCATGAGCGTCTGTGAACATCAGATCTCATCTCTGCTGTGTGTTCATTTCTTCATGTAGATGTTAAAACTTTGCCTCTTGTTGTTTGAGACGCCAAATCAGAGCTCTAAACATGTTCGCTAGACTGAGCCTGACACACAGACAGAGAGAGAATGAATAACACTCAACTTTTGCTCCTTCACAGCTGTACACGCTGAGCTGACGTTTTGTTGAAATTACATGCTCTAATAAACAGCCATGATGTCATCATTTTGTTATGCCCGTAGACAAAGAACTACGACAGTGAGAGAGAGAGACAGAGAGAGAGAGACTGAAGCTCTGTTCTTGACCACCATCTCAACTCTTCCAAAACGTCTCATTAAAATACCCATGTCATGTGATATCTGTGATTCAATTTGTCATCACATTGGCTGCTTTGATACAGAGCTCCAGAAGGTCAAGCAGAAGAGGCAAATGACGGGACACCTCCCTCGCCCGCTTCACCAGCCTGAGGAGGAGAGTCACAGCGGACAGTCTGACTCAACTGACTCATCTCGCACTCACAGGAAGTGAGTCATTAGTTGGGATCTCCCAGCACACAGAGTTGCCTGTCAGGTTCCCCGCTAACAGGAAACGTTCTCTAATAGTTCTCTCAGTTCTTTCAACGTTAAGTCAATCTACAAAATAAGCAGAACGGACCCACTCCTTCCAAAGATAACCTACCCACCCAGATAACTAGACTATGGTTTAATGACACAGACTTTTGAAGGTCATTTTATTGCCCTCTGAGTTCTTGGTTTCTGGCCTACAGCTGATTTTGTCTGTCAACATACACGTATATCACCAACAAAACATCTCCCAAAACTGCCAAAAAATCTTCAAAAATACTGTTTCAAAGCACAAACTTAAGCTTAAGTTTCTTATCAGTGACTGAAATTAAAGTTATCTCTGAACTGCTCAGACTGAAAAGTCTATAATCCTCAAACAAGACATCTGTGGACCTTCTGAGATGTAAATATAGTGTAAGAACAGTTCATCAAAAATGATCTGGATAAATGATGTTCATCTATGAAAATACACTGATTTGGGAAAGTGTTAAAATGGCTTTTCGAACGCTGATGAGTTAGAACGCTAGTATGTTGTTTTATTCTTGGCCAACTGTTATCCGTTGTAAAATTTATGTAAGATTACCAAAAAAGAAAGCAGGAATTAATCCTCTGTGGTGATGCCATCCACATTCGGTCCCCATTCCTCTCAGCTTTACTGAAATTATGGAGGAGAAATCTAAGGCCCCGATCCAACATTACTCAAAGCCTTTATATCACGATCCCTTGACACCGCCACCCAGCTGCTGCCATCTGGTTGGGGCAGATTATTTCAAATGCCAAGAAGAAGAAAACCTGAGACTGGAAAGATTGTGAGCTGTCTGCAAGAGATTTATAAGTACCTTGAGTACCTAAAGTACCATTTTTGGACAATGTACAATAACAGGTAATACAACGCCTTTGAAGTACCATGCATAAACGATTGTATATAAATGTACATACTTCATTATATAATTGAAGTATGTATTTCAATTGTATAATCAGTTACCATGGAAATACCATCGGATACCATAACTTACAATTTTGAGTTGTAAGAATATTTCCAAATAGCAAAAACATTAAAAATGTTATTTGAAAGTTTTAAAAACATAGACATTGTAATAACAATATTGCTTAATTATAAGAGCGTTATTCAAACATTTTTTAAATTCTGTATTGTCTGTCATTTCACTAACAACTAAATAACAATATCTCCACTAACAATAACGTGTGTGGATAAATATTGTTAAAAATGTTCTACCGATGTTACTGTAACGTTTGGAGAGAACGTTTAGAAAATGTTCCGAGAACGATCCCTATTAGCTGGGCAACCATGGTGGGCCACAGTGCCTCTCTGTAGGGGTTGGGTGGGTGGTGGCAGCATTGTGGTGAATAATATGGGCCCGGCAACCAAAAATTCACGTTCAACACCAAGTACAGCAAACAATGGGCAGTTCTTGGGAACCCTTTCCTGTTCAATCACAATTGGCTGTGGCACTTAACCTCACTCTGCTGCAGACAGCATGATTGGCTTTGCAATTAGTGTATCGAGTCTCGCGGTGGATGAGGAACGGCTGCTAAATAGCAAAAAGAACAATCTGGAATTGCCGCCGCGTGGGTCACAGACGGGTTCGAGAATAATACACACATCGGAAGATTTGGCTGCTGTTTCTCATTCAAATGAAATTCAGAATTATCACATTTTTTAAAGGGACTGATGAAAGCTCTGTATGTAATTTACTCTAAGGACTAAAATATTTCTTGTACAGCTTGTTTATTTTACACTGTGCAAACAATAACAGTAATTAAATGTAATGTAAGCGCATAAAACTTTTAAATGTAAAAACGTTGACTATTATAAACATTAAAAGTCACTATAATTTTGAAGTTGCAATCCGTTATAAATTTTCCCAATAACTGATGATTGTTCATTTTTAACCAGAAAGTTACAGATGCCAGTAGCAACCAGCAGTATTTGTTTTTTGTTTACCTGGTATATGACCAATGACTAGTGGACGTCCACAAGAAAATTAATATCACACCTGGCAAAGTAAAGTCTGGCAAACTATTTCAGTGGTGCTTCTTGCTGCGTCAGCTGATAATTTCTGCATGCTGTTGCGTTGGAGTAATTCTCGTGCGACAGCAAAAAGTGCCAAAAACTATAAACGCCTCTTTAGCGGATGTTCAAAAGACGACACTAAACGAAAGCGTAAACGAGGTCTAGGCCAAGCACACACTACAAGACAATCTTGTTGCAGTTTTATATCTAGTAGACTGCAACAAAATCCTCCATGTTGTTTTGTTGATGTCAAGAATCAACTTAAACGTTGCAGTGTCTGTAAATTTGTGTCAAATCTTTTATTTGACGCATCCTGTTTGTGATTAATACTGCAGTGCGCACCAATACCGCAGAAAACTATGAGTTTTTGCTTGGCATCGGGGTATATGGAGGAATTAGACAGTGTAGCAGATTAAGTAAGGAGTAGAAAGCCAGCTATCCAGAAATGCCCAGCTCACCCTAAAAAAAAACAAGCAGCAAAAACAGAAGGAAACAACATGAAAGAAACTCTGTAGTGAGTCGGTTTTATCCACCTGTGATACAAAAGGCAATCGTAAACTCTTCAAGAGTTGTTTTTTACAATCAGGTACATAAACACACAACAGCCTTACGGTTTAATGAGAGAGACACTTTACCATGTCTGGAACTTTAGGAGCTGCAATAAAGAAAGTAAAAGATCTCAGTAAGAGAAGGTTAAAGAACCAAACTGATCTTAAAACAACTTCACACATTCAAAGCAGATCTGCTTTAACACGCTATCAGAGGACCTGCTAACAATGTGAGGTTGTAAGAACATTTACGTAACGTTCCTTTAGGTAACAAAAACGTAAAAATTTAAAGCGTTCAAAATGCCCAGTTTTTTAGACGTTGTATTAACATTATAGCTTGATTCAAAGAACGTTATTCAAACGTTTTAAATCCTGTAACATTTTTATAACGTTCCACTAACAACTTAAGAATATGTTTTTTGATATTTATGATATATAATATCATAACTTTGAGGAAACTTTTGCACAACGTTAGCCAATGATCTGGGAATGTTCCCTGTTAGCTGGGTCTCTCACTTACAACATAAACACTTTGATATTTTTCGAACAGCCTGCCAGAACATGTACATATTAATCAAACAAGTGTGAAATATCATTCTTTGCACAGTCAAACTTTATGAGTCATCATCTACAGCACAAAACAGCAATAAGACACGGAGATGACAGGGGCCGTACACATGAGCGCCGTGCTTTTCCACCTCAAATCAGATCTGCTGTGTCACAGTTTCTTCAGCATACCGTCAATTTACTGTAACTGAAGCTCAGTGGAAGGTAACATGGTGACTTTTTTTGGACATTTTAAGCACAGCATGATGGCAGCGATGATGTTGGTTTAGCTGCAGCGTTTTTAAGTCGCTCCAATCCATCCATCATGACCGAGTAATTCCCTCACAGCTCACTTCCTGCTTGAATAAGGAAAGACTGAAATCTCCAAACAATTCCCACCGCTTACGATTCAATAACATCCCAGCTAGCAATTTGAGGTTGTAAGAACATTTCCTTGACGTTTCCATTATTAATAGAAATGTTATTTTGAAAGTTCCAGGTACATTCAAAACGTCTGGTGGCTCAAATGATGAATTATTTTGATAAACTTACCGTTACAAATCCGGGTACGGTAAGCAGACCGTTTTAAACACTGATTTATGTACTTGCTCGGCAACTGATTTTTAACCAACATTTAAGATTTAACCAAAAGATTTTACAGATTGCAGTCTCTCTATGGGGTGTAAAGACTCACCCCTAGAACAAAAAAATACATTACTCTGAATTTTTATAGCTGTTTCAGTGATGATTCATCATTTCTGTTTTGTAGATTTACCAACTAAAACCTTTCCAAGTACCCCCTAAAACACACACCCCTGACTGAGAGTCACTAAGCTGGTCAACTTCACTAAAGAACTAATCAGTTGTTGTGGCGACCGGCATAAGTCATTCGTCTTATACCAGCAGTGAACGATCTGCCACTGCAGGTGATTGTATTAACAGCCAATGGGTTTCGAGGTTTTGACCTTAGTCTGCGTAAAATGAAATTACATTTCTCAAACAGAACACGGAACACAATACCATCAAAAATCCATGCGATTCAAAAATCAATTCATATTCAACGGAGTGCAAGAGGCCCACGGAATAAGCTAGGCACATTTAAATAAGATAAGTCTATTTTTTCTTCGTTTTTCTCGCCTTGCTTTGTGCCTCAGCCTCCCTGTGTGTTTCCTGTTCAGGAAATACAACAGCGAGAAAAGTTCTGTTCCCCCCATTCAACAAAGTTCGGGCACCTCACATTCGCTCCATACTTTTCAAGACTCGTGTGTCAAAGTCCCTGCTGATGTTAGCGGCATTTGATCCTTCCGCTACAGCTGACACAATTTAGCAAGAAGGCAGTTCTATCCCTGGCATACGAAGTTACAAACACATTTCCAATCAAATATTTAGTTAAAATGGAATGATGAAATCCCACATCTAAGCAGCTAGTCGTCACTCCGTATGCACGCTCATGTTCCGGACTCTTTTCCCAACGGGATAGCCGGAATGGTAAACAAGAGCCGGCACAGGTTTTAAAATAAACAAACCCTGATGTCAGGAACAATTTTCTATTACGGTAGTTAAATATAACTACCGTAGTGAGGCTGAACCTACATAATCACTCAGAGTTGCATCCATTTGCCACTGGCCTGACATGGCGGTCCGCCAAAATTCACAAACAGGGATTGGAATGTGAGGAATAGCGGCGATAGACTGCGATATTTATTGCGCTTCACTTGAAATACTGTCAGTTTAATGTGATACAGACACACAGTGTTGCCCTTAATGAACCTCCGGAGAATTAAAGTTGGAAAATATGAGTTACAGTAACATGAGTTAAAATTCCTAAACTTGGAGCGAACATGAGCGCAGATTTCCTGGCGCGTACACAGCACCAGTCAGGAGTTTAGACGCACCTAATGAATGAATGTTTCATAGTCTTAAAAAATGAGTTTTGTAGACAATTTCTTTGACCAAACAAACATTTTAATTTAATTTTTTTCAGATGGATGAGTTGGAGTGTATAAAAGCGAGACGTTCTCAGAACATTGGCTCTTAAAGTTATCAAAAAACATTCTTTCAGTAATATTAGTAGAACTTTTTTCACTTTCTATATCATATATCAAAAACGTTGTTAATGGAATGTTTTAAAAACATTACAGGATTAAATAAGTTTGAATAATGTTCTTTTAACCAAACAGTAATATTACATCTAAAAATATAATATAACGTCTACAAAACGTTTGTTAAGCCTAAAATTGGTAGCTGGAAAAATGGCAATGAAAGTTATGAGAATGTATAAGACAAAGTGGTTCTACTTTCTAACATATAAAACTGAAAAAATTCAAAATATTCATATTTGCATAGTTCATATTCTTGGTGAATATTCAGAACACAGAATGATGAGGTATCAGCAAATTTTTGTCTGGTACTGTATGAAAAATCCGTTTTTAGGTTCTAATTGTGGGGGCGCACCGATGCAGACCAGCGGTCGTAGTCAGCTACACCATTGTCGTGAAAATGAACTTCAACACACACACACACACACAATCTGGGGAGCAAAACTGTGTAATGCTAGCAACTGGAACTGAGAGTTGACAGGAGATTGTGTGTATTCATGGACACAAAAATATGAAAAGTTACAGTCGACTTTACAGTTATTGTGTGGACGCTGCCTTCTGCATTAGACTGGAACAAATATCACATTTTGCTAACCCTGCAAGGCCAGTCCAACAAAACAACACACAGGTGCTTTGTTATCTGTGCATGCTTCATTCACCAAGCAAGCTTTTCTTTTAACTGAATAACTCGCATTAATACAACAAGCATTTTGGGAGAGAATGTTCCCGTACTGC
>JAZGTJ010015060.1:0-13642 GCA_036877575.1 Botia almorhae
TTTTGGTCTTGTTTTTGTTTTGTTTGTTTGTTTGAAAGGTCCCAACACAGTTAAGGTTTCTACGTTGGACTCGATCCAAAAAAGTATGCACTACAGAGTGCTATACAATGTACAAAGATTTTTGTGCTTTTCTGAATAATGTGACGAGCAGCATTTGGCAAACCTTTTTTTAAACATTTATTTGTTTTTGCAATTAAATTCATAATTAATCATTAATTTGATCCTGCTAGTGAACTGAGACCTTTTAAACTTTGAAAGAGCAACTTCTGAGCAACGAAACATTCTTTTGAGAACATCTGAATAAATTGATGTCTGGAATAATAATTGCACGAATGAATGGTGAAGTTAACATACAAACCACTTAATCCATCAGTATCAATGGTTCACCTAGGAAGAATCTGTTGCCCAGAAGTGCTATCTGGATGTGTAATCTGTAAGGAAGATATTTTTAAGCCACTTAAACCTGACGATCCATCACTTCACTATCTCTTACCATTACCACAAATGTCAGTTCACCCAGACAGAGGAATAGCTCACAACACTATGGTGCCCTCACATTCTGCCCCTCATACTGGGATACACTGCCACCCCCAGCCATTATGATAAATGGTGATTTTCCACTGTGACAGATAGTGTGTGGGGTTTCGTGGTGATTATGTGTGCTATCAGGTTAGACAGAGGTCTGCCGCGGGTCAGGCAGATGGCGTTTCTGTGCTGATTTGTGGGGATCGTCCCCTGGCCTTGTCTTTGCAGGATTAAGTTCTTAAAATGCAAACTGTCCTGCGTCAACTCATCAGGCAGTTGGCACAGAGGTATTTTACTCTGTTTACCTCTTTATCAGCTCTCTCCATGTCACAATAAAATATGTACAAATTATGAAAATGTACAATTAGTACATTTCAGTAAAGAAGTGCACTTCCAGTATCTACAGTAGTTTGTTGAAAAGCTTATCTGATCACATTACTGTATATATTTCCTTTTTCCACCTAAATGTTTGGCTTTCATAGAGATTTTGTTGTATAATGTTCAATATAATTGTGCTACATTTGCAATGAGCAAACAACTATTTTATTACAAACTATTAGTTTGTATTAGGCACACACATGTCTGGACAGTTGTTTAGTCTCAAACCTTCCCTGACAGTAAGTTTAATTTAAAAACTGGTCTGAATTGATTGAACGTAGCATATTTTTCCCAAAGCTTTTAGAACGCATTATGGGTGTTCTTACTAAATTACCCTAACAATTAATAAATAAACTGGTGGGTTAGACAAATTAAGCTTAGAAAGTATAGTTCTAGGTACACGATTTTAAACTATTTAATTCATTGCATTAGAATTTACTAATAAACACACAAGTTTGTTTCACTGACCTGCTCACACCCACAGACACACAACGCGATTCATGGCTACCATAACTCATATGCTGTATGGTTAGGATGGGGGTGTCTTGGGATCATAAAACTGTCATCCACGATTTTTGTAACGAGCAGTGAGGCTTGATCTGTTTACTTCTGCTAAATAAACAGACATCGCTAAAAGTGCTCTAAAAGTGCTCATGAGATCAAAAGATGTCCTTAAAATCTAATTTATTTAAAATTTCTTATTGCTACTATGAACTGCATAGGCCAAACAATATGCAAAGTATTACGTGATTGGTTTCCAAATGTCTCTTGATTTTTGATTCCTAATCTCTGCAATCAATAAGTAACTGCAAAAACAGCACATGTAGTCAGCACAAACCATGTCTATCCCCGTTGCAAGTAAACCAATATTTATTGTAGTCTGTAGTATGTTTCTTTCACCTTACATAGTTCATAGTTTTATAATAAGGGCCTGTCACACAGCCTGCCCATGTCCATGCCTGCCTCTAATTTAGCTATAGTAGCTTCTATCAAGTGACAGACAAATCTGAGCCAAAATACTAAAGAATTTGATTTGCTCACACAACCTGAACACCAACAGTATAACATAATGTACGCATTTCCTACTGTTTTTAACTTGATGAACCAGTTTATTTCTTAAATGGTCTATATGTTTTATCATAACTATACAGCATTATATGTTTAGTTACATTAGTTTTTTTACCTTTCAGTGACCTATCAGAACAGACTTGTGACCTATTGAGGCTCTGCTTAGGTGCCTAGATCTACCACTCTAAATCACCCACTTGTTTCAATAGCGCAGACTATAAGACTGTCAGATCTTTCTCCATCTATATCGTCTCCCTCACCTCTCCCTCCCTCTCTTTCTCGCTCTTCCACAAGCGCCTGGTTCCTCCACACCCACTGCTCTCCTCTCCAGCCCCAATCAGCATGCAGCCTCGCCCGTCTTTGCCAGCAGGTTGTCCATCATTTCCAATTACTGTGGCAACGGTTGCTGCCGGCAGCGGCACGCACTGATCAACAGAGTGACCCTGCGCACCTCCAACAAGCTTCCAACATCGCAGTTTCTTCCGCATATCAGCTCCATTCTTCCTCTCGCCTCATATTGAAAGAGACCCTGACATGGTATAACCTGCATCAATCAAGAGAATGCGTGCACGTGTGTTTAGGTACGAGTGAAAGCATCGTGCAGATCAGAGCAGATAAAGATGCAGTGATCTTTTAATAAGCACACTTGCGCGTCTGGCATGCTTTGCGTTAACAAGAACAAGACGAATTCTTCCGTGTTCAGAATTCAGAGAAACACCGTTCACTGTTCTCTGTGATATTATCAACAAATATGTCAGTGGTGGAATGATTATATGATAAGCCACGAATTATAAAACAGATAGATCCTGTCCTTGTTCCTTAATTGTCTGAGGCGCGTTCGTAATGTTTTCTATAAACATACACCTGTGACCTCAGTACATCAGTGCTACTGCGCCACTGCGACCGCGTATTGCGGTTTCTACTTTGCGTGGAAGAAGAATCACATTTTTAAATAAATAAAATTACATTTTTGCGTCTGCTTGTTTATGAAACCGTGTCCGGTATATGAAAAAAATCGTTTTATAAAAGCCATAAGCCGGGAAGCCGTGGTTTACAGTTAATTTAGAACTACTAAGGGGCGTTGGGCATACGAGTTTACTTACTAAATATTTCACAGTAGTAGACTTTGTTCTATTAATTTGACTTTATCAGCCTTCAAATTTCGTCAACGTACATATATTAAAGTGTAATGGAAGAATAAAGCCATACAGGCACCTTGTGCTGTAAGTGATGCTGAGCGGAGTTGCCTGCACGTCCCCACCGCAGGTTTTCACTGCGCTCTAATGCATCGGTATGGTGAAGTCGCCCCCTATAGTACGCTAGGGGCGTTACATCGTTCTGCAGCGTCGTTCTTGAAGTCAGAGACAGAGGGAGAGAGAGANTCAGAGACAGAGAGAGAGAGAGAGAGAGAGAGAGAGAGAGAGAGAGAGAGAGAGAGAAACAGTTTAGGACACGCATCTGGAAAGGATCTAGTACTTCAACGGCTCTTATGGCCACGTCATGAAAACACAGCAGCGCATTCTTGTCTGGATGTTTCCTCGCACACATTTATCCTTCCCTTGCGCAGAGCGACCGGAGCTGTGTTTACTGTATCCGCACGAGCATGAAATGAAACGTATGTGTAATAATAACAGCAGCAGCAGCAGCCAGCCTGCTGGGTTTACAATGTACATTTTTAACGATATAAACATTGCATTTTAACAAGTTTGATTTGATTATACAGTCTGAGTTGATTGAATCGCTGAGTACTTATCGTGAAAATGTGATGAAGTTTAAAGCGATACCAAAGGATGTTCAGGGTTCAATACAAGCTACGATTTATTATTGCAACCCGTGGCCACAGAAAATAAGTGTCATTCATTCCTCAAGTTTGTGAAACCTGTGTATAGTTTGTGTATAGAAGTGAAGTACGCCATGTTTACATGGTCTTGTGGCTCTACTTTAGAAACGGTAAATATTTGTGTAACATTTTCCCCTGTACAATGCCTTGCCTGACAGGCTGTCTTTGTTAAAGCATTTATTTAAATGTAAATGTTTGGTTTAACAAACACAGATCTGTAAATTATTTTCTGTATAATTTAGTTTGTAATTTAGTTGTAGTTGATAGTATGTCACAGATTCTGATTTTGGAGTCGACTGAGTTGTGAAAAGTGCACTGGAGCCAGACAGTTAAAAGTGAGACCTGTAACGCCAGTGAAAAGTTGTTTCAGAGGCAGAGCGAGTTATTACATTTTGATCCAAGACAGACTTTTTGATTTGAAATATTGTACACAGATGAATCATGCACAACGACACCAGAAACATGCGTTAAAAAGTAAATAGTAAGATCTGATGATGGTCTAAACATGACTGACTTTTGATTGGTTGCTTGCAGTCCTCAAGCCTCATAGAGCTGGGCAACCCTTCTCAGAGTTTGGAGAATGTTTGTCGCTGGGCTTTTGAACAGCAGAGGAAGGACACCAATGATAAAGAATATCACGATCACGCTATCTTTCTGACACGTCAGGAGTTTGGGCCTACGGGAATGCAGGGTAAAGTATAATCCAACTCTCACTCACTTAAACACACCAGCACAGCATCAGCAGCCCCAGAAACTAAAACATATTGCTTTTACAAATGCAAACACACACACAATCACACTGAAATGGACCTACATGTATAATGCATCTATAAGGACATATAATAATCTGTAATGGATCTGTAATGACCTATAATGGATCTATAAGGACATAAAATGATCTATAATTGATCTATAATGATCTATAATGTTTCAATAAGGACATATAATGATCTATAATTGATCTATAATGACCTATAATGGATCTATAAGGACATATAATGATCTATAATTGATCTATAAGGACCTATAATGGACTATAAGGACATATAATGATTTATAATTGATCTATAATGATCTATATAGGATCTATAAGGACATATAATGATCTATAATTGATCTATAATGACCTATAATGGATGTACAAGAACATGGAGTGCTTGGAGTGCCACAATGACCTTGATATGATCTTGACCACAGTCCTGAGACCAGTGCCTCAATAGATCAGTGACAAAAGTGCGTGTGGTGAAGATGAGAGGAGGACAAACTCAATCAGGTGTTGTTATGTTGCTAGGTTACGCTCCTGTCACAGGCATGTGTCATCCCGTGCGGAGCTGCACCCTTAATCATGAGGACGGTTTCTCATCTGCTTTTGTGGTGGCGCATGAAACTGGCCATGTGTGAGTATCTGCTGCACCTCTGTGTGCCTGCTTTTATTGAGATATGAGAAGATATGCATGTTAATATATATAAGCAATATTGTTTGGGGTCTTTATGGTATATGTGCAAGTTAGTCATGGGTGATTGCGTGCTTCACCCCTTTAGCTCAGTCTTGTGACCTCTGTTTTGAATGTAAACTTTCTTTTGCAAAGCTTTATGTATATATTTGTTTAGGTACACCTGTAGAGATGTCTTAAAACTTTTGAGAACAGTCTTCATTTGTAAAAAAAAAAAGGTTATTAAATGAGGCTATTAATGGGTTGCCATGATTGTGGAAAACCTAAAAAATGTCAGGAAATACCAGATCTGGAGAAGAAAATCGCGAATTACCATGAAAATGTTCTGTAGTAATTGTAAAACAGGTCTCAAGTATTTTATCAGTGAGTAAGTCTCAAGGTTTTTTTAATACATTTTAATAAATTACAATTAGATTGTATTAAAAAACTTTCTATTAAATTATTTAAGAAACACAATCACAAACAAGTGAAAAAATCATGGAAAAGTTGGAGGACATGGAGAGGTAAAGAGTCTGTGTGTGTGTCTGTGTTATAGGTTGGGCATGGAGCATGATGGGCAGGGGAATCGTTGTGGAGATGAGGTGCAGATGGGGAGCATCATGGCCCCACTAGTGCAGGCTGCTTTCCACCGGTTCCACTGGTCCCGCTGTAGTCAACAGGAACTGGGCCGCTACCTACAGTAAGTAGGAGCAAGGTTGTTCGTGAGGAACAACCTAAAACATTCTCCTGACCCGGTGATGAGGGGGCCCTTTGGGGTCCTACATGGTATAGACTGCTCATTGGTCCTGGGGGAGAGGGAACCATCTTGATATTATCACTGTACCATTAATCTGAGACCCTGTGATTTTAACACTGTCTAAAACACTGTTTTAGACACATACACAATCACTTAATTGGGGCATTCATTAATCTAGTATTATGACTGTGGATTATATACCACTCCATCTCATCCATTGTAGTTCATATGATTGTCTCCGTGACGACCCATTTGAGCACACATGGGAGGAGCTTCCACAGTTGCCCGGACTGCATTATTCCATGAACGAACAGTGTCGCTTTGACTTCGGGGCTGGATACATGATGTGCACAGCGGTGAGTCTTATAGTCACTGCTGCACACTGTTTTCATTTTCATATAATGCATTATTGTTTTGAGATTGTAAAATCTCTATGAGCATGTATAACCATTCCTTGAATGCCATCAGCTTGCCACAACAATCACCATTTGTGAATCATTGGGTTTACAGTAGATTACTGTGAACCAGTATGATGTGTTATACATGCTGATAATGCATTATGAATGTTAAACTCTAGATATCTGCACATAAGGAAACAAGCAGAAGACCCAGCTTGCAAACTCCTGGCACATTAGATGTCTAATATGAAACAACTGGAGGAAGATTAGAAGGAACAGTAGCATTTTTTATAAGCCTCAAATTATTTCAGTTTTCAGCCTTTATGGAATCCATTAAGACCCCCACAAAAAAACTAAAATCAATTTTCAGGAAATTATTCTGTAATGTAACACATACAATATTATACAACGCTTTGCCTTACTGTTTTAAATAGCTTCTATATGTTTAAATATCTTGCCCGTGGAGCCTTTGAGGTACCTTCAAACCCTGCATCTAACTCAAAGGGTTAATTTTAGGTTTGTGTTTCACTGTTCAAAAAAATATACCACCACTGTTCTTTTACCCCCAAATACATTCGGTTTATCAGATCATCAAAACCAGATGGCAAGCATTTGATATTTGATGTTGTTTAAAAAATAAAACGGATAAAACTTATTTCAAGAATCATTTCTGCTCACACTGAACAAATGAAGTTCCAGCTAAACAGCTCTGCTTGGTCTGTACTTCACTGTCTTGTTAAACATTCCCTTAGCTGCAAAAGGTGGGGCCATCCGGAGCCCAGGTAAGGTGTTCTACTCAGTCGCAATGTGGCTCGTTCATTTGAACGTGGCTCAATTCAAATGGTCTTAATGTTTCATTACATGTTTTTGGTTGCCGTTAAACTCATTGTTATAATACAGACATGTAAACAGCAGGATACTAAACCCACAGTCATCTGTTTCTCGTTAGCTGCTCATAGTCACATTGATGTTGGAATTATTTGGCACAGTTTTCTGTTTTCTTGTTTTGTGTTTAAAACTTTACAGGCTGTGTATTGTAAAATTATAAGAATGTTCTAGGGTCAAAAAAGTTAAACACTGTTTTGAAAGTAGTGCCACAAATTGTAAACATTCCAGACTTTTAGTCAGATTCTAGTCAGAATTATTTTCTGTGATAGTTAAAATCATAGCAGAGAGTCTGGCGACAGAGATTAGTTTCTTTTGAACTCAGAACATTCTTTTAATGTCAAGTTAACCAGGTCATTGCAGCCTGTGGAGCTTTTCTGTGAAATTTCTACATTCATTAGAAAAACAAAGCTGTCTATGAATATGCTGCTGGCTGGGCAAGTTCCAATACAGCTTTTTCAAGCTTTTAAAAATCTCTACAGGTGTTAAATAACTGTCTAGCAGTTTTAACACTACTTTGGAGTCATGACAATGCTCTAAACAATGCTCAAACTGAGATAACGGTAACAGCCAGCTGGCTACTGCTGAAAACTGTGAGAAGTGATATTGCACTTGGTCTCTCGATGTGTCTGAAAGCTTGTTGGGTTTAGAATCCTGCTAAATGGTGTGTCAGCTTTCTGACATCATAAGTGCCAGGGACTGTGATCCTAACTCTCTTAGGAAATAAAATAAAAGAACATTACTAACAGAAGATTTTTTTATTTTTATTAATTTGAGGCCATATTCCATCACTGCTCAACATTTCGTTGTCCAACTGTAGTCTTGGTCCCTGTACCTTAACTAAAACTTGTTTTTAAAGTTTGTTGTCTTTGTTTTGGTTTGCATGAATTGGCTCAGTTACATATACTGCATATAATTTGCCCATGAGTGAAGATGTTTCATATTCCAGTATTGTATGTTTGTTCATGCTTAATGCTGCTCAGCAACACAGGGTCAGGTTGTCATATTGTACTGTTACAGTCATATACAGTATGTTGATTAACACTGTTCATCTGATATGTTTTCTCTTAGTTTCTAAATATTCTGCAGGAAATTAAATGATGAATTATTGCAAATCAGAAATAAGTTGTTGCATACACCAGTGTAGTGGTTTTGCTTCAAGATCCAGAAGTTACACTGGACATCAGTGACCCAACACAGCACCAAAATTGCTCATTGCACAAAATGTCCAGAAATGTTTTAATATTACTATCCACTGCATGGATTCAGCAATATGCAAATTAACCATTATACAGTTTTTAGTCATTTCTCATGTATAACAGCATCATTGTCACTGGAGATCTTAGGGAGTTTGAGAATGAATTCTTCCTCTCTTCCTCTCTTCTATCTCTCAGTATCGCACCTTTGACCCATGTAAGCAGCTGTGGTGTGCTCACCCAGACAACCCCTTCTTCTGCAAGACCAAAAAAGGGCCGCCTATTGATGGCACTATATGTGGCGATGGCAAGGTACCGCCACACAGCCTATTATGCAAATACACCCTTAGGTTTCAGACTCAATCACTTCCTGTGTTCGGATGTTTGCTTTCTTCTGTCTCAGCACTGTTTTAAAGGGCACTGCGTGTGGCTCACTCCAGACATCATAAAACAGGACGGAAGCTGGGGCATGTGGAGCGAGTTTGGTGCCTGCTCTCGTCCCTGTGGAAGGGGAGTACAGTTTCGTACAAGAGCTTGTGACAATCCACGGTGCGTACGATTGTGTAAATTTGTGCAGATTTGTTTGTTTTTTGCATTGATGCCAAATGGTGTTTTTACAACTCTTTACAACTGCATAGATTTTACATCTCTGCGTCATAGCAACACGTCTTATCACTGTCCAGATTTGTTTTTATTAAACATTTAACACCAGTGACTGCTGTCAGCCAACTCTTGATGGCTGAGAGCTGATGGTGATGATAGCTTGACCAAACCAGCATACCGTTAAAGGGACAGTGCACCCAAAACTTAATTCAATGGAGCTCAAAATAAAATGTTAAACAGAATGTTAACCTCAGTTGTGGTGACTGAGGCTAACATCCTGTAGACTTCCTTAATTCATAACAATGTATAGATTTTAATGTATTCTAGTAATGTTTTTACATTCATGGATATATTTTATTATGCCAACATTTGAAGTTTGACTTGATGAAATTTCTTGTTTATCTCAATTGTTTTTTCACGTCCTTTAACTTCCTCCAGTCCAGCTAATGGTGGACGTTCTTGCTCCGGCCCTGGTTATCAGTTCCAGATGTGTAATACTCACGAGTGTGAGGACCCATACCATGACTACAGAGCCGAGCAGTGTAGCATGATGGACAACAAGATGGAGTACCAGAACACCTGGCACCATTGGCTGCCTTATGAACACCCTGACCGTGAGTCTCAGACTGTAATGACAGAACAGACAGCTAGACAGAACAGACAGGGAGTGTTAAAACAACTGAGGCTATGCAGATTTGAGTCTGACCTGCAACATGTCATGTTACTGAAGTAAAATTGGATTATTATTACGTTTACTTTAAATCATTTCCCAGACTTTGTAGTTCAGTATTAGGGAGCCTTGGATATAAATGAGCTGTGATGTGGCTATAAGTGATGTAATGCGAATCTCCACACAGCTGTTCTCACCTACACTGTGGACACACATGAAATAATGATTTCATTCAATCCCCCTATAATCCACGGTTAATTCTACACCGATCATAACAACACCACACACATGAGAGCGAAGCACATACAGTCCCCAAAGAGTCATTAGCACTATGAACATCCGTAGTTTTATGACCAACGCCGGCCCATCCAAAGTGTAGCTCACTCAAAAAGAAGAACTTTATGAGCCCTGTTTGATTTGTCAAATCAATTACATCAGAAGCAGAAGAAAACACAGACGAACTTGTGTTTTTTTGTCCTGCTGTTTAAATAAAACTTGGATACATTTGATCAGATGAGGTAACTGTTTTTATTCATGATGTGTTTTGTACATCTCGCACTCTACACTGTTGGCATTGATTTTGAGCTGTGTGGGTAAAATATCATCATTTTTCATTTATCCCGCATAAACGCTTTAAATTGCTGGGAAATTCAACAGGCTTGGTATTGTTTGTGGGCATGTGTTGGTCTTTATTGGATGATGAGCTAGGCTCAATAGAATTTCCTTCTGGAATATAAGTATCCCTGAAGGAAGTTTTAGGATTGTACAGGCACATGCTGGGAACTGGTGATATAATGGATGATATAATACAGAGTTATGGAGTGTATTCATGCTTAATCAGTGTGGTTTGTGTTCAACTAAATCATGGAATTATTGTAACTTTATTTAGACTGTGACTATTCTAAATTAAACCAGAATGCTGTGTAATGAAGGGAGTATTTTTGAAATTTGACTAGATGATCATTTCTGTCTTTCCTGTGCAAGGAAGAAGATTCACAAAATTTAGCAACTAAGCTTGTTATATACACAGAAACAGTTTTTACTTCCTTATAGAACAGTTGTTTTTCTTATATCCCCTCAGTATACACTCAATCTTGTTGTCGTTCATGTTCCCATCTATCACTGAATGTCTATCCTTTTCTCATTCTCCTCAGCTAAGCAACGCTGCAAATTGTACTGTCAATCCAAAGAGACGCGAGCTGTAGTGAACATGCAGACTCTAGTGGAACCAGGAACACAGTGCTCATACAAAGATCCCTACGGCGCGTGTGTGTACGGAGACTGTGAGGTGAATAGCTGTGTGTATCTTCTGTACATGCGTGTGTGGGGGTTAAGCCTGTTGCTGATGGTTTGGTCTCTCTTTAGAAAGTGGGCTGTGATAATGTGGTCGGATCAGCTCTACAGGAAGATAAATGTGGCGTCTGTGGGGGGGATGGAACCAAGTGCAAAACTCACAAGTTTAACTTCACCTTTGTGGAGAAAAAAGGTATGTCTCTAATAACACACACAGCAAAACCTAGTGAGCTATCTATGTAGGCAGCATGTCATACTATCATGCATTCCAGTGTGAAGGATAGCAGCATGATTATGTCTGCCTTCTATGGCCAAATTCTGAGGCAGCAGTGCATGTAGCCTTTGTGGGAAAGGCAATCCCACAATGCATTGCAAAGAGCTCAGTAAAAAAAAATCGCAGACAAACTGAGAGAAAGGTTAATTAACAATCAACAAAAGTAATTAATCCAGTACCAAGAGCTATCCATGTAAATAGTTCCGATTAATTAAAAATGAACCATTTCTGGGCTGTCTTTGCATATTAGAGAATCAAAATTGAAATCAGTTATGAGGAGTGCCATGTGTATGACATTGAATTGCTGTTCAC
The DNA here is from genome assembly GCA_036877575.1 of Botia almorhae. Classification (NCBI taxonomy): domain Eukaryota; kingdom Metazoa; phylum Chordata; class Actinopteri; order Cypriniformes; family Botiidae; genus Botia; species Botia almorhae. The sequence continues at coordinate 11,633 of JAZGTJ010015060.1, forward strand.
GTACAGCGTTCCAAATAATGCTTTATACATTCCTGTGTAAGCAGCAGAGCAGTAGTCTGTGTAAGCAAGCACTAATTAACAGATGTTTTCCATTTGGCTTAGGTGTCATTAAAGTGCTCGAGGTTCCCAGAGGAGCAAGACACCTCCTCATCCAGGAACTCAATGGGACATCTCACATTTTAGGTGAAGCCTAATGATTTCCTGTAGTTTTTCATCAATTTGTTGCTGTTTTTGCTTAATGGCTTAATGAAGTTCCCTCCCTCTCTCTCTCTCTCTCTCTCTCTCTGCTTTGCTTACATGAATAGCTGTTAGGAATAAAGCGACAGGTGATTTCTTTCTCAACGCACAGGGAGACTTTCCAGAGACACGCTCGGTGATAGAGAAAGGTCTCGAGTGGGAATATGAGAATAAAAACAACAAGGACAGCGTTCAGACTAACGGACCCCTGAAAAACGATGTTGTTGTCATGGTAATCTCCTGTAGAAACACATATGCACGTGAGCGCACAGGCACACACACTCTTTAGCTTGACTTATTTGGTCTCGTTTGACTTTCATTGTATTTGTTTGCTAGATCCGAATGCATGGATCAGCCAAGGTGAAGGTGTCAATCAAATACATCACTGACAGTGACAGACTGAGTGACAGCGCCAATGAGAACAACATGGTCCCAGATAATGCAGTGCCATATTCCTGGGTGGTGAAGAGGTGGACTCCCTGTTCAAAGACTTGTGGAGGAGGTAGTTCACACTTACACCACAAGGAGGCACTACAATCTCATTTTATTGGATAATTTTATATAGATACAGCCATTAGTGTCCATTACTATCTTTATCATATCTTTAAGTGTCAACTGTAATTGACCCTTTGTTAAGCCCCACCTTAAAGTTGTCAGAAACACATGTGCCCTTGTGTATTTAAGTTCTGTCTATGCTCATTATGTGTATTTTAGTTTGTACCTTCTTGTGCACAGGCATTCAGATGACACGGTATGGTTGCCGTAAGAACACAGAGATGAGAATGGTCCATCGCCGGTTCTGTGAGAAAGTGAAGCAGCCTCCCCCTCTGTTTAGAGATTGCTACCTGAGAGAGTGTGCACAGCCCATGTGAGTGTGTGTGTGTGTGTGCAAAAGAATTTCATTAAATCAGAAGTCTAGAAGATAAAAATGTCACACATTACTTTTAGCATTCCCATCATTTTCTGTACTGAACTTATCTGGTAATTATATTCTACATCCAGCAGATGTCAGCACTAGTCTTTCTAAATTACATATGTGTTGGACGTGTCACCACAGTGCAGTGACACTGGTGACATCATAGCTGCTGTTGTGATAAACTCTGACTGTTTGGGGTTGTGATTGTGTGTGTTCAGCTGGGTGGCTGGAGAGTGGAGTGAATGCAGTAAATCCTGTGGAAAGACGGGCACTCAGACACGCTCAGTACGCTGCGTCCAGCCTCTGGGTGACGGCAAGTTCAAATCCATCCGCAGCCGCTATTGCAGCGACGAGCGCCCAGAGTCCCGCAGAGACTGCAACCGCAACCTGTGTCCTGCTGAATGGAGACTGGGACCCTGGTCACAGGTTAGACAACTAATACACACACTAACTCCAAGTTTTGCCTTTACTATAGTTTACTATAATGTTTGTTGTCACATTTGGGTCAGCTTTATATATTGTAACATGAATGTACTCTATTGTAATGTTTAGATTGTTTGTGTGTTTGTAGTGCTCGGTTTCCTGTGGTAATGGGACTCAGGAGAGGCAGGTTCTATGTCACACCCGTGACAACACCATTGGACTCTGTCTAGATTCTAAACCAGCAGCATTTAGACCCTGCAGGATGGATCCCTGCCCAAGTGCGTAAATACATTTCTGCTCACACTTTCCTGATAGCAACACACTTCATAAGACTTCACCTTATAAGTGCATATAAAATCAATACATTCAAATTTAAGACCTGATGAAAATATATAAAGCAAAGTTTTTATATGTTTACAGGTAATATTTTCAGT
>JAZGTJ010015061.1:0-13641 GCA_036877575.1 Botia almorhae
CTTTGTTTAATTTATGTAGCCCTTATGTCTGTGATGTTTAGTGTTTGTTTAGTGTTTGTTTTATGTAGCACCTTTATCTGGAGAAACGTTGTCTCGTTTCACTGTGTACTTGTATATGATTGAAATGACACTAAACTCCACTTGTAACTTGTAACTTGGTGCAGTGCAGCTTTACAGCGATCCTTTCCACACTAAGTCTATTTTTGCTGTGTTGCTCGCTCTGAATAAGCGTGATGCTTTGTGGTCAAAATGAAATGAAATCACTACATGAAATGAAATCACTACATGTTTATTAACATAAACATGTAGTGATTTCACCATAAATGCTTTAAGTATACCACTTATTTTTAAAGTCATCATAACAGAACATTGTAGCTGAAAAGAGGTAACTGCCAGGCAAAAGCTAATCGCTGTGATAGTGAGTAGTGTCAATTTACTAGTTGAATAAGAACATTCCTTTTTCCAGATCTTATTTACTTGGCACAGTTTCGACCCATAACATTAGCTTGTTAACTAATAGAAAAATTGCTTGCTTTATGGCTTACATGGTTCTATAGAGGGGGCAAATTTTAATACAACTGGTAATTAAACAAAACGGCTGTTTGTGTGTCTGTCAACTGTGATGATGGGTGAGTAGTTCACTCCATTATTTTTTTTAATATTTTATTTGAAAAAGCACATTTTTTTAGGTGTTTTCAAAGCATTTACCAAGCTATGCATAGCATACACAATATTTTCAACTTCTCATAGTTGACAATATTAAAGTTGGGTTTAGTGAAGTATGAAAATATGCAATGATGAACTGCTGCCTAGGGTTCAATGTTTCATTTGAGACCTGTTGTATTTTTATCAAACGGAATATTTAAACAATGTTTAAACTTGGTTTATGTTTAACATGATGCTAGGATAATGCTAGTATGATTTAGCATGACATTAGCATATTTTAGCATAAAATGGCATGACGCCAACATGATTTAGCATGACAGATATACTAAAATATGGCTTATTCATGATGTTATGACGTTGCTAGGGTGATCTAAATAGCTGTTGTGGTGTGGTCAAGAAGTTGCCAGGGCAATACCTAAGGCTCACTGACAGCCCGAGTCAAATAAGCCCACTCACATGTCTCTACAATGTTATAATGCTGAGATATGGTTAATTAATTTTATTATATGGTTGCTAGGGTACAGTAAATGGTTTCTAGGGTAAGGCTAAACAGTTAACAGGGTAAAACCTATAGATGGATGTGTGTGTGAATCAAATGAGCAAACTCCCATGTCTCTGGTTTTCTGGTGCTGAGATATAGCTAATTCATGTTGGTTGCTGGGGCGCTCTAAATGGTTGCTAGGCCATGGCTGGACAGTTTTCATGGTAATTATTAAAGACTACTTGGCAGTATAAGTCAAAAAAGGCCACCCACTTGTCTCTACGATGTTCTGATGCATCTTGCCTTTTTCAATGGAAGTCTATAAGGGCGGTTGTTAGGGTACTGTAACTGGTTGCCAAGGTGTGGCTATGAGTTTTTAATGTCACCATTTGTTGCTGCTTGCTAAGCCGAGCTATATGAGCCCCCCCGATCGCTTATAAAAAAGTATGCAAGAGAGTAATAGTGATGCTTTGCTTCGCAAGCAATACTTATCGAGTGGTGCACGCCATCTCCTTTTATACCTGATATCTGGGCAGAGACTGGCATACAAATTCCACATTTTCATTAGCCCTAATATAAAGAAGCAGAGTGATTGGTCTTCCCAGGTTGAACCCCTAAAATCAAGTCATCAACATGACATTGATTGAGCGACATTAAGGGAACATGGAATGTACTAATTGTTGATGTACAGTGTTGCAGAAATTATCACAAATAATTAAATTTGGGGAACGTTCTGGAAACATTTTCTTTACAGAAACAGATGTTCTTTCTGATTTTCAGAAAGTTCTGGAAAAAATAAATATTATATTTTATTAAGAAAACTATTTAAAAACAACCTTAAAACGTTAACGTTCTAAGAACCAGAAATTGTTAGCTGGGATAAAACCATCTATGCATTCAACCAACAATATGTCTGTGTACTTAAAATATATCCTGCAGGCAGCACACCAGACTATTGGACCAGACTATTTCTCAGCACTGGTCTTACTCTGTCACAGCACTTTCCTAAACTTTGAAGTTTAATTAACACCTTTAGACTCACGTTACCGACATCAGAGGCTGGCTCACCCACTTTCTTAACAGCCTCTTTCCAAATGGAGTCTGGGTGTGGTCTAGAACCCAGAGTAGACTGCCTTTCACTGAACCTGTGGTCTGACAACAAGGAAATAAACAGAAAATTGTCACACATTTAAAACCAACATCCAATGGATAAATCAGTTCAAAAAGAAGCAAAGGCCCTGGTACATTTACAGGCTCAACACAGGTATACATACAGAAGTGGGTGCAATAAATACAAGGGTAGATGCAATAGGTCTTGTTGCTTGATATGCACAGTCATTAAATATTATGTGATGTATAGTATCAAGTCACAAAATTGTTTGTATACCGTATATTATCCCAAAATCCATGTTTTTCTCAGTTTGCATGAAAGACTGACCTGGTTACACAGGATCTCCAAGTTCCTCAAGGTAGCAGCACTGAGCACCATATGGTCTGCAACACTCGATAGCCCCTTAAATGAACTGCAAATGTCAACACATTCAAAAGTGTATTTTTTAGAGCTATAGTAAAAACATACTGAAATCCCCACTGTACAAGTCAAACTAACATCAACACAGCTATGATGACAAACTATTGGCAGCAAAGCTACTTCCCTCCGTAATATATGCTAATTAAATATAATTCAGAAAGTGTGTGTTCAAGGTTTATTTTTATTTAACAAATTTGCTTAAGACTTTTATATAGAACATTTTAAAACAACCTTACATCGGTGTGACACTCTGTACAGGGATTCAGACCCAACTGCTTCCTATAGCTTCAATATACTTAAAAAATGTATTCTTAAGAAACAAGCACTGTAAACAGAATTCAAATCAATGGAATCTGAAAAAAGAAAGCAGATTTTTCTGTAGAAAAAAAAACATCTCTTACATATGTAACCTCTGTTCCCTAAGGAAACATGATGTGTCTGTGTAGCAACACTAGGTGTTCGACCTTGGTCGAGCAATCACTTTTCTTTTGTTTAGAACTTTCCTTTGTTCCCTCCATCAGGGAACAGAGGTTACATATGTAACCAAGACATTCCCTTTCTGTCACACACTCAATGCTGTGTTGATATAGTAACCCTATATCAACATGGCGCCGCTGCCATGTTACTGACTCAAGTGGTGCAGCTGCTGGTAAGCATAGCGTGTCTGAGTATGTGGCACAGTGTCCATAATGCACTTCCAATGCACTGATAAGGCATGAAGCTACCCCACCAAAGGGACAGAAAAATAAGATTCCAGAAGGTCATTGCAGAAATGCGTTGTGACAGTTAACTACTCCTTGAGAGGAAAAGGCCACAACCTACCTTATATGTTATATGGTTACATAAGGTTATATGTGAAAATAGATGGACTTTATCCCAAATTAAAGGCCATGAGGTAGATAGTTTTATCTGGGTGAAGACATAGGTTTACCAACAGGGAAATCGAACTGTGGAAAGATATTCATATGGGATTATCAAGGTAATCACTATATATGACATATTACAATCTGACAACCAGCTAACCATTAGCTACGAATGGCAGATCCAGATGCCGAGCCTCTCTGCTGGGCTCCAGCCTAAAATAAAAAAAAAGTCCAGAGTTCACCAAAGGGGAACTTGCATGAATTAAGAGCACTCCTTATCACCACTGGGGCGAAAGGTGCTCTATGAGGAATGACACCATATCTGTTCCTCAAGGTGTTTGTCAATCTTTTCTTTTGCATTTTCTGAAATCCTCTGTGCAGTTCAGCTAAACACGCAAATTGTATAATGGACACAGCAGGTCTGTCTCTAAATGTGGGAGGGCCTGCGGGCTTACCACTTGGTCCCTAAAGGAAACTTTGGACAAGAAGCTTGGACGAGGCCTCAGAATAATGTAAGAAACTCTTGATCTAAACTCAAGGCATTTGTTGGACACAGCCAGTATCTGCAGATCTGCCACCCCCTTGATGGAAGTGAGCAGTCAGGAGGGCCATCTTCTGAAAGAGGGCACTGGATTTACCTGACTCCAGGGACTAAGGGCTGTAAGGACCAAGGAGAGATCCCAAGATGCCTCTGAGTAATCTGACTTTCAGATAACTCATGCATATCTAAGGATTTCCCATCCACTGTAACATGTAACATACACCTTTAGGGTGAAGGGAGACAACTGTCTCTTTAACATCCCCTGTAGGATAGTTAGCACTGATCCAATAGACATGTCAATGGGTCTTCTCCTCGGGAAGATTCCATTTATTGTCCTCTATGAACAATGCCTCAGCATGGGCATGGCCATCTAGGACAGAGATTATAGCGATCAGAGTTAGAGAGGTACTAACCGCTCACAGCTACATACACGCATAGACATAATAATAACCCAAGGTGTATTTGCTCTTTATAAGGAAATTTACTCTTTTAATAGACCAAAGAGCTCAGGGAAACTCTGCACTAATCTGTGAAGAGAGAGAGATCGTTGAAAGACAGCATATAATCCAGTTGCAAAGAAATTAAAGAAGGTGAAAGAAATCGGATCTCAGAGCTCAGAAGTACAAATCTGAATAAGTGGGGCATGCCATCTCCTTGTTATACCTGGATATCTGGGGTGGAGACTGGCATGCAAATCCCACTCGCCAATTTCTTTTGGTGCTTATTTTTAAGCATTTAGACCCCTTCACTTGCACAGTGGCCTCTAAACTCAGTGATTTGGAGAAGGGCCACAGTAAAAGAGGTGACCAAGAACCCGATGGTAACTCTGACTGAGCTCCACAGATTATGTGTGGAGATGGGACAAAGTTCCAAAAGGACAACCATTACTTCAGCCCTCCACCGATCTGGACTCTATTGCTGGCTAAACAGAAACTCCTCAGTGCAAAATACATAAAAGCCCACTTGGAGAAAAAGCACTTGAAGAACTCTTAGACTGTGAGAAACAAGACTGTCATGTCTGATGAAACCAAGATTAACTGTTTGGGTTTAATTTTAAACATTATGTCTGGAGGAAACCAGGTACTGCTTATCACTTGTCCAATATCATCCCAACAGTAAAGCACGATGGTGGCAGCATCACACTGTGGGGGTGCTTATAGCAGCAGGGACTAGGTCAGGGTTCAGATAAAGCTCAATGGAGCAACATGATAGTAATTGACAAGAATTGCTGGCTCTGGGATATTTTTTTAATATATTAATGCAGAATGTATAAAATACCTGGAACATAGCAAAATCTACAAATTCAATTACCAATTAACCTTCATTCTACACCTAATCTCCATTCATGTTCTATAGAAGATAAACAATAGAACAACATGATAGTAATTGATAATAGAATTGTTGGCTCTGGGTTTATTATTAATAAAAGTTAATAAAAATATTTTTTCTAAAAGGAAAATAATTTAAAGTAATAATGCAGAGCGTATAAAATACCTGGAACATAGCAAAATCTTCTCTAGCTTGAACTCTGTCAGATACTGGATTACTGGACCAAGACAACAGATAACAGGACTCTCCAGACCCATGCACAGAGCGTAGGAGCCTATTTATTAAGGAAAATAAATGCAGAAACATATTTATTGAACTACTTAACTGTACTGATTGATACAGACAATATTATTCTTACAGCAAAAATGTGCAATAGTATAGAACATATTGAATAACACCTCTAAAACAACAAATAACGCACACAGACAATCACACTATGACTGAAGGTATGATTTTTAGGCTTTCAAATTTACTTTGGAAAACCAACCACAACCAGGCTGATTTACACACTCACTTGTTGCTTGTCAATGTTTCTTTTTTAATAAAAGTGAAAGCAAGGGATATTGGTGAAAATACTAGTAATGGTGAGAGAGATTGTTTTGTGCTCTTCATGGATACTAAACATGTGTGATCACAAGATGTGATTTAGTTCTGTCTCCCAGTCAAAAGACATTACCCCTTATCCTATACACATGTCTAGCCTAAAGGACAACAGACAGGTTAACCATCCTTCTATCCACAGGGAACAATTTTAATTACACACACTGGTTTGACATCAGTTTAGTCAAATAACTAAATCCAAAAAATTACTGAACCATTTTAATGACTGCAGGCCAGACATCATAACAGCAAACATATAATAAGAAAAGTATATGAATAGCAAATGAAGACAAAGTTATTACCCTTTTCATGGTCTCCTTGAGCTAGATATGGAGTGTCTTTGTAGAAATCTTTAACAATTTTTATTGCAGTAGAGAATTCAAAGTTGGTGCTTTCACGTTTCTCAATGCGAATTCGATCATCTGCATGGATGCTGAGAGAAAAGACAAACATGAGGTACACATGGAGGAACTGATAACAATACAAATAAAGTTAAAGAACCATCGGATTTTCCAGCTGTGGACTGCATCAAAGTGAACAGGTATTGAATGCTGCTCACATACAGCAGTCTACAGCAGTCCATCTGTCCGTAAAAGATCATACACAGCCAGTGTAAAAACCCATTCATCATAAAAACATTCACTTAACAATGTATAAACATCTATATTTAGTTTTACCCAGGTAATCCGTTTTTATTGTTTGTTTTTAAACAGAATTCATGTTCATCTCTGTTAGTTTCATTCAGGTGTAACCTACGCTCCCTATCTCCAAATACCCTCTCCCTTGCAGTCTCATCCTCTTTTCCCCCCCTTTCACACTTCTTATCTCTAAATGCAAACACTGCCACAGACACCCTTTGCTCAACACTAACATCCTGTCTAGACAACCTTTGTCCTCTCTCCCCCAGGCAAGCTCGCTCTACTCCTTCCAAAATAGCAGCCATAAGACAGTTCACACCACCATCTCCAAGATCTGACCCACCCACACCCAAAATACTGCTCATGTCTTTTTCCACAGTGGAAACACTTAAACAAGCTGTTTTCAACCAATCATCTTCGTTCCTCTTACAGTACGACCGGCTCCACGATATGCAGTCTGGCTTCAGGAGCAACTGCTCCACTGAGACTATGCTATTGTCAGTCACTGAAGCCTTGAGGACAGCAAAGACGGAGTCCAAATCCTCCGTAATAATGCTACCAACTTACCTTAAACTCATACACATCTACACCCATTTCAGATCCCTATGGTCAGCAAATGAATGTCGCCTTGTAATACCCTCTTCTAAAGGCAAACAATCACTTGGTCATCCAAACTCGGTTTGGTCTGCTGCATCCCTCACTACATTCAAGAAACAGCTAAAAACCTGCCTCTTTAATAAATACCTGACATGAGTATAAATAATTATATTTTAAAAACCTAAAAACCTTTCTCCTCTCTCTCTACAGGTATAGCCTCTATCAAACAACAAAATGTTGAAATCTTGCTAAAAGTGTAACTGTGCACGGCAGATGTTATTGCCTCCTTATGATTTTTTGCTTCATTGTTTTTCTTGCCTTGTAAGTCACTTTGGATAAACCATCTGCTAAGTGCCTAAAGGTAAATGTGTATAGCTAGTGACGCAAACAAAACATCTATTATCCTGCCTGTGAGACAGGTGCGGATAATTGGTGTGAGTGGGCACAGGAAAAGACTCCGAATAAAATTGCTGATGCGATAACCTAGGGGGTCATTCGGTGACTTGGGCTATTTGGTTCATGACCATTATTACAGGGAATTTTCCTGATGGTTCAGGCAAGTTCAGGCTCTTATATGAACACAGACAAAACAAGATAACAAAAAGAAAGAAGGTAGGGAAGAAGAGTTTTCCTATTCAGGGTGGGCTGACCACCAGCACCAGGGTTGATGACCATTCAGCACCACAGAGAGCCAATTTCTGTGTACAATTCTCTTTGTATTTTTGTGCTGTTGCTGGGGCAACAAATTAACATGTGGCTTTTGCAAGTGCATACCAGCTTTAATTTCCCCAACAGTGCATTCAGCTTGTCAAAAAAAAATAATTCATTCAAAGAATTATTGCGCCTGTGGGTGTCTGTTTTCAACCTCACAACTTTGCCAACATCTCATCCCCTGAAAGGTGCAAATAAACACCTTATCCACACTCTTATGATTATATGCATAACCTTTCTACATAAAGCAACTATTCACACTTCAATGCCTAAATAACAAACTTAAACAATTCTGTTTCTGTAATATTATAAGCATTATTAATTAGAGACATAAGCATAAGGTAAAGGGATCCGCACTTTATTGTTTTATTCTTTCATTCTTAGCAATTAATCTACTATACACTAAATTATCATGAATATGTATGACTTAAGTGAGAAGACTCAAATTTTCTTGAGAAACAATAAGTGAGACAGTACACAACTACGTCTTTAAACTGGTAAAAATTGTAGAAAAGGCAGGCATCTCCTTATAGGACTATAATAACATTAAACAGCACATTGTTAGAATTCATTGTACAATTTAGCATTCAAAAAACATTTAACCAACTGAAATCTGAAGTATCCAGTGTTAGGAATCCAGGAATTCACTGATGACAGTAACAAGCACTTGCAATTCTCCTGAGGGTCTCACTAACTCATAGCAACAATTGCAACAACACGGCAACAATTGCTATGAACACTCCTGTGCCATCAGACCTCTGACAACAGCAGAACACAGCCAGACATTTTACTGCGGTCTGTACTGCCATGCGTAATCCAACGAGCAACATGAAAAATCATGTCTGGAAGAAAAAGAGATGGTGGCAATGGTGAAAGAATTGGTGTTGTGGCCTCTCTAAAATACTTGTCTAATGTCGTTTGACACTCTTTGATACATTCTTTAAAACATACACTTTTTAATGTAATGCTGGGTAGAAATAATACAAGGGCAAAGACTGGATCCAAGTGTATTTTGTAGTTTAATATCCAAATGAAAAAGTAAAAAAAAACATCAATGAAGACAGGACTACAGCTAGACAAGAACAAAACTACATTACAAAATGGTGGACCAACAGGCAGACACATTACATCAAACAAGCATCCTAGCTACTTTGTCAGTGCTACTTATAAGTTTTACATGACTAACAAATTATTTAATCTCAAATGAATGCTTTCATTACACACTATATTGTTAATTTAGAATGGGTCAATAAACCCAACAATTCATAGCCCTGACCAGTGCTAGCCTGGTTATGAATGCTAAATATTAATAAAGACATAAAACATATTTTAATGGTTACTCTCAATTTGTTTTTGATTATTTTTAAGGTTTTTAATCACAAAAGTACAAAATAGGAACATCAACAACAGCTACCGCAAAATTAAAGATCTCAGATACTCTGAACACAGCAAGTCTAAGTTAATATAAGGCCAATTAAGGCGTGTATTCAGACATAAATGGCTATGTAGTGATTTGACATTTGGTAGGAAAATGAGGTTTTCCTATTAATATTGTGTGCTTTTCACCAATTAGAATTGCTGTTTCCCACAGCAAATAATTCTGCAAATAATAATTCTGCAAGAAAATAATAATTCTGCAAGCAACTTATGTAGAGACTGTTTAATTTTGTTTAAAATAACTTTGTTAGAGACTTTGTTTCTGTTGATACGTCAGCTTTGGTTTTATCAATTTTTTGTTTTTGTATACTTATAAGATAAAAATCTGATGCACTGAACAATAGAGATTGTGACTAAATGGTGACAGATTTGTAATGGTGTTTTTCTAACAATTGCACATTAATTTCGACTGGTCTTTCTTAATACATATGTTTGTATTCAGTTGCTGTACAATGTACAACTAATCACGCAGGATGCATACTTGCATTTAAAAACAGCCAAAGAGAGTGGAAAACAGTGGATCCTTAGTAAATATATACAGTACTGTGCAAAAGTTTTAGGCAGGTGTGAAAAAATGCTGTATACAAAGAATGCTTTCAAAAATGGAAGTGTTAAACATTTATTTAAAATGCAGTGAATGAACAAAAGAGAAATCTAAATCAAATCAATATAGTGTTTTACTACGTTTTGCCTTCAAACCAGCATCAATTCTTATAGATACACTTGCGCACAGTCAGGGATTTTGAAGGATTATAGTCAGGTGTATGATCAACCAATTATACCAAACAGGTGCTAATGATCATCAATGTCACATGTAGGTTGAAACCCAGTCATGAACTGAAACAGAAACAGCTGTGTAGGAGGCTTAAAACTGGGTGAGGAACAGCCAGACTCTGCTACCAAGGTGAGGTTGTGAAAGACAGTTTCATGTCTTGGTAAGATTGAGCACAGCAACAAGACACAAGGTAGTTATACTGCAGAAATTGTTCTTCCAATAAGAGTGTTGGTAAATTCTACATCAGATTAAGGTAAATTCTTAGGTAAATTCTAAACAGATTATCTGTAAAACCTCGTGAAATGAAACCAGTTTTTCTGATTCACTGATCTACAATGCACCATCAAACAAATGTATTTAACCAAATTGATTATTTTTAAATGTAAAACATGCCTACATTAGAAGAACATTTACCTGGACAGAGAAATACTGCGTAATAACCTTTCAGTAGTCTCTGAGAGGTCTGAGGGCACCAAAATTTCTACAGGTTGGTTTTTCAAGACCCTGGATTCCAACTCTGCGCGGGACATGTTATCTTTAAAACAGTCCATCATCACGTCTCCTGTGCTTGGTTGCACCACCTAAACTCAAAAGGGAGACAGCAAGGGATAGTTGCAGCGGTTATAAAAGAAGGCAATATAAATATAAAATATAAAAAAGGAAAATCTTCAGCTTTTAATATGTATAAAGCTTATATATTTTTGGGAACCTGACATGTACTGCGATGTGACGTGCTATACTTCTTCAACCATTTTAAATAGCATTCTGCTTAAGCATTTATTATGCATGCAGTTATAATCTAATTATTTAAATAACTACAGTACATGGAATAAGTACTTAAATATGTACAGTGGTATGCAAAAGTTTAGCAACCCTTGTAGAATCTGTGAAAATGTGAATAATTTCAACAACAACAAAAAAAAAGAGTTATCATACCAAAGCATGTTATTTTTTATTAAGTACTGTCCTGAGTGACATATTTTACATAAAATATGTTTACATATACTCAAGACAAAAATATGGCTGAAATTATTAAAATGGCCCTGCGCAAAAGTTTGGGCACCCTTGGTTCTTAATACTGAGGTATCCAGCAAAAGGTGCTTCAAAACAAAATCCACTATCATGACTTGAATTTCTGATCACGATGGATTACTTTTCCAACCACTTCCTATAGCCTAACGGCCAAAACTTTGGAAAGCTGCTTTAATTTGGAGCACAGGAGTGAAACGGCATCAGTTCCTTATTTCCTTTAAATCAACTTCTTTGGTAGCAGAGTTATGACTGCCCTCCTGCAGTTCAAAGGTAGTAGCGATCAAGCTATCGTTAAGCCCAGAAAGCACAGAAAGCAGATCTTCACCCAAGACTGACCAAAAGGTTTTATAAAACTTAACTGGTAGCCTGTCAATTCCAGGGGCCCTATCACATTTTATTTTCTTTAGAGTAGCATGCAAAGCAGCAGCTGAAAGTGGCCTCTTCTAATAAGCATTAGTCTCACCAAAGGTTACCTTAGGTAGACTACTAAAAAAGAACTAGCCAGCTCATCCATTTCTGTATATTTACTCCTATAAAGTTTAGAATAAAAAAGTGCATGTCTTTTTTTATTTCATTAGGTTCTGTCATTTCTAAGCCATCCAGTGAGTATAAAGAGTGTATACATCTGGTCATTCTATTTTCCAAGCCGAAGAACTCAATTGGACCATCCATCTCCGCTAGGTTCCGAAAACATGTTTATCTGATCGATTCCAGTTTGTTGTTGTAAGTGAAAAGGTGTCATACTGATCACAAGTTCAGTGTGAAGTACTGCATGGCTCAGTGCTTAGGCCTCTACTTTTCACCCTGCATATGCTACCTCTTGGAGCAATTATTAAGAGACATGAAGTTAGTTTTCATTGTTATGCTAATGATAATCAGCTGTGTATTTCTTCTAGACACAACAAGACGCATAAATTCACCAAACTGATGTAGTTAATAATCAAATTCGGATGACTAGCAACTTTCTACTACTAAATTCAGACAAAACAGAAGTTTTAATTGAACCAAAATCTTCCACATGGAACAACCTAGAATACTGTCTTACCCTTCATACTCTATAAAGCCTGCTTCATCAGCTAAGAATCGGGATGTCCTTTTTGATAGCAATGAGTTTTTTGAAAACCACATTTTCAGTATTTGCAAAACTGCATTTTTTCATTTTAAAATATGTTAAAACTATGACACATGCTCTCTATGTCAAACATTGAGAAGTTAATTGATGAATCCATGACATCAAGCCTTGATTACTGGAATGCCTTACTTGGTGGCTGCCCTGCAGGTTTAGTACAAAAAAATCCATTTGGTTCAAAAGCATCATCAAGCATCATATAAACATCAAAATTCTGTTGATTACCTACAAGGCCCTGCACAATTTAGCTCCTCAGTGCCTGAACAAGCTCCTTTTTCATTACAGTCCTTCACATCCACTGCAATCTCAAAACTCAGACCGGTTGATAATACCCAAAATTTAAAAATTAAAAGCGGGTGGTAGATCCCATTCATACCTGGTGCCCAAACTCTGGAACAGTCTCCCCAGTGTTGTTCGGAAGGCAGATAAACTTTGTCAATTTAGATTGGACCCTAGACTAATGATTAATGACCTGTTTCTTTAAGATAGCCTACATATAGTCCTATGGATTTATTACGTAAATCCCTTAAGGGATTATTAGGCTGCATTAACTAGGTAAACTGGAACCAGTGTAAACCAGGTAAACTGGAACACTTTCCATAAGAACAGATGTACTGGCTCCACATCATGTCTGTCTGTCTTTTATTTCCCCAACGCCCTGTAGTCAGCAGGATGCAGACTAGATGGTGGGGAGACGCAATGGGACGACCCCTAAAAACCAACCCAGCTCCAGTTCGACCTTTCAGGGTCAGCTAAATGCTCATCATTATGCCAATTTAAGATTACAGCCACAACTTGGATCACCCAAAAGCAGTCGGAATATGATGAACTTCTTTATTCAACTTTTTTATTAAACAGCTTTCCTGTAAGCTCAGTGGTTGGAGCATGGTGTTAATAATGCCAAAGTCATGGATTCGATCCCAGGGATTAGGGCTGGGCGATATGGCCTAAAAATAAAATCCCCGATTTTTTTACAAAAAATCCGATTTACGATTTAAATCGATTTTTTCCCCCTTACTTAAAATCAATCTGCAGATGACAAAGAAATTGTTCAAAACAAGTTTTAACTTTATTTTGTTTTGAACCCCGGCTTCTCCACAGTATATATGGGCACCATATATCCTTTGCGATACACATTGCGACAGCATCCGTGATCGCTTTCCACCGGGCCCCGCTTTTATCATAGCGGACGCAGTTTGTGAATGTTCCTACAACTGTAGGTTGTTTTTTGGCGGGTGTGCTTGTGCTGCCGCGATCTTTTTCATGTCGTAGGGCGCAACATTTCTCCCACTCGGCAGCATGTTTCTGTTT
>JAZGTJ010015062.1:0-13640 GCA_036877575.1 Botia almorhae
GTGCTGCAGTTTTACAGTCAGATGGAAGGTGACCTTCTGCTTCTTGACCTTTCACAAAGAAATGAAAGAGAAAACAGACACTTTTGGGTCCATGACGAGAAGAGTTGATGAAAGCCAATGAGCTTCTCTGCAATGTTACCTGCCATTTTAAATCCAAAGGCCCCCTTTAAACATGAACAGATTTTGATTGGCTCTCAATGTTTCACTGTTCATCAGCTGGAAAATTTACTCTGAATGTGATTCCGACAATCTCACTCTTCTCCTTAGATACTCACCTGGAGTATCCTTAAAGAAAGTGTGGACTCCACTACTGTCCTTATATTTTTCGTCCTTGGTGTTAACAGGCCTTAGATCATACATACAGGATTGAGTTATGAATGTCCTTTTCATGTAGCCTACCTTCTGTACAATGAATTTGTCCTTTTGTTTATAATCCTTCTTTTTGGGATTTACATTTTGTATAGGGGAAGCCACCAGATGGTATTGGTTCACTGGGCTGGAGGATGGAACCCTCTTCATCATCCTGCATCTGAAAATGACATTTTTGCACATTTTGTAACAAACTCACCGATTCAAATGACAGCTATTAATCTGGAGTAAAGAAGCAGTTAGAGAATCACTCACATCAGCGGTACAAACACTAATCTACTAATCTGTTATCAAATGCCAAGACAGACCATATGCGCTAGCAAAACACCAAATGTGCGAAACAACAGAGCCAGCCATAAGTATGCAGTGCAAGTAACAGCTAATCAACTGTGTATATTATAAGAATCTATCAGGGGTGGATTTAACAAGTCGCCCTTTGCTTTTTCACCCTCCCACTCTGACAGAACTCAATTCCATTTCATATGCTTTCATTTATGTGTCATTTTGTTGCCCATGTTTCATAACCCCTCATCTGCTTGTCAGAGCATGAATGAAATACAGCGACCACTCCAAACTTTAAAACAAGAGCCGCGAGGCGATTCAAGCAATTTGGGGGCTGAAGTGTCTTTATGGAGATGCAGAAAGAGAGAGAGAGAGAGGATACACTGGGATATAAAATGATGAAACTAAAGGAGGAGAGTGGAAAGACAGAGGGTTACTCTGATGAACAGAATATAGAATGAAAGAGGGCTTAGCAAGCGCAGAGGCAACGCTGAAAAAATATAAATAAAGTGAGACGGACAGAACGAGAGACTAATAATAGAATGGAGAGGAGAGGTGGAGAGGTTAAATGAGACTGTGATAGACAGATAAAATTAAGTGGGGGGGGTGTGGGAGAGAGACATTGACAGACAGAGAGAGAGAGAGAGAGACTAAGTAAATCAGTATGCATGGGCATTCTTTACATGAAGCACAGCAGTCGACAGGGGAACAGCACAGTGTGTGATTGCTAAAGAACCCTGCTGACGCGGCGCACACACAGACACAAACGCGCATGCAGAAACACACACGTTCTCGCACACCTTTCCCCAGGCATCTCCTAGGGCGATCGGTAACAAACTCTTTGCTTCCTAGTCAGGAAACAAACACACACATCCGCAAAGCAGGTACAGTGTTTGTGTCACCCTGAAACGTGGAGGAGGAACACTTCCTCGCACCCTCACTGCATCGTCATCTCTGATACATCTGACAATAATGTGCCTCAAAGGGCAAAGAGGACCTTAAAAAAACAAAGACACACAGTGTTCAATACACAGAGCCAACCAGGACACACGCTGTAAGCTATTGGACGTACATTTGTGTCATGGTGGGGGTGAGACTGTGTGTCTGGTCGAGGTGATTTTGCCAGGCAAGATGTACTCATGGAACAATATTCCTCCCAGAAAACCTAAACCCTACCCATTGCCCAAACTTTAACCATAACTTACCACCCAACCATAATATAATCCTATCCCAGCCCCTATCCCAGTTCTAAACCTGAGCCTAAACAAAATCCTACAATCTGGTTGGCTAAAAGAAAAGTTGCTCGAGAAGCACCAATGATGTTTATCCAGGAAAACATTCTACTTGTGTCATATGTGTGTATCTAGTTACAGTGGAAATAGGGACAAACTGTCATGAATCAATCACTGGAATTGAACAGGAACACACCTCCTCAACTTCCTGTGTCACAGAGCTGGTCTGACACATGCAGATGGCATCTTTTCCAGCACCCACACACAGACTGAGGACCTAACCAGACCCTGTCGCGGAGAAAGAGATATTAACCTCTAATGCGGAAGAGTTATTCAAGCTCGGTGCTTGCTACTGTCACCCTGCGACTCAAACCATGCACATTTGCCATCGTAATGAGAGGACAAATTGGAAATATGGCTCAGTGCTCCCCACTGAACAATAAAACCTCGCAACGCAGCTCATCTCATTAAACAAGGGAATTATTGCTCTGGATACCACCACTAGATTAATTAACACAACGTATGGAGGAAAAGGGCAGGTGGGCGAGCGGAGAAGAGAGAGAGATAGCGCGGCGAACGTGGCAATTGTACCTCATTTTAGTTGAAATAATATGGGTTCAATTTAATTTCCTCATCGCTAGGCTGGTAGTGGTGAAAAGGAAATTGAAAGTTCAGCCTTAGCATTAAAGTTCACGTCAGTTAGGAACGGACCAGCGGATCGGAGCTGCACGGCGGTGACGATACGTCACTTCCAGCGGTAATGTCCTCATTAAATGCGAGACATTTTTCGTCAAGTCATCGTTAAAAGTGCCTTGTACATAAAACATAATAACACTTTCACGCGCAGGGCACTGAACACTGATGGACAAAACGTAAACATAAACTCAACTAATTGATTTATTAGTTTATCCCGCATGTCACCTAAATGTTTTGCAGTCTTAGGAACGGGCCGGTTTTACTGCTGGTTGTAACCTGAATAAATATGCAACAAATAAAAATTGTGAATCTTATTTTAAACAATTACCTCACAAAGCCATGAAACTGCATGCTGAGTCAAATGAAATCGACGACGAATTATCAAACAATAAACTGACGTTTTCCTCCAGCGTGATCTATGCGCATTAACTGGCCACTTAAGCGGCAAACGCGACTTGTACACCAATCTCCCGACGCCCGCGCATTACTAAACGTCAGTTTAAACGTTAATTTAATGTCTGTAGAAAGAAACAAATGTTTATTAATATCATAAATCTTAACAGGTGAGCAAAACAGGCATGAGAAACTTTTGTCAGTATGGCATCTTGCTTTCAGCACAATGTTCTCAGACTGCAGCGAGAGGTCATTGGGTGCTGCATCTTCACCTGAACTTATAATGTAAATAATTATGATCGTATCAGAGAACCTATTAGCATTCAGACGCCACGTATAACTTCAATTATAATAGCAAGTCATGTGGGTAAACAGTGTGTATAAAATTATAAGCAAAATAAATTGTGTTCAAAGAGAAAGAAAACAAGCTGTTTACTTTCATACCGCCAGACATTTACTCAGTTGTGACGCCAAAGCCTCACTCTATTTACACCAAAAATGCTACATTATCAAAAGTTATTCATATAATTTAGCAGTTAACTATCAGGTTTATATATTGCCCCCNTTTTATAAGAACTTACTATAAACAGCCTTGCTGTGATCAAACTGACTAGAAGCAGTTTTATAGTATACCTATAAAGATTATATATAGGGTATATAGTTTGACAGGCAAGCAGGGCATCCTATCATTGCATTCGAACCAAATACAATGATTGGACAAATATTTTACAGTCCTGTGCCTTCCGTAGAAGATGTATAAATATATTTATACCACTGGATTGCTTTTAGAATGTGAAGAGACATTCAAGCAGGATAACAAAAATGTTTCTGGAAAAGATCGCCCACCCTGCCTTTAAATAAATGATTAGACTGCTGCCTACTACATGTCTGTGCTTCAGTGTTTTGAAAATATAATGAGAATGAATGAGATATATTATAATAGGAATGAATGAGAATAAGTTGTAAGATGACGATCATTCACAAGCTTGTGAGAATGCCAAGAAGCAAGATTGGGTGACTCAAATATGACAAATGTGGCTCTAATGATGAATTGACCTAATGACACGCTCATTCAGCGTGTTATTAAATGCGACCACACTGACATAGCAATTAATGCATTAACTGCTTAGTGCAATTTTAACTGTTAAGACAATAGACATCAGTGTCATTAAACTACATTGTCAGTTCATCACAAATTGCTTGTTGGGGCCAGTTTTTGCCTTTACATAACCATTAAAATCCACTGGTGCTTAAAAAGTGGTCAGTTGTAAACTCGACACACCATTAGCAGCATTGAATTCCTTTTTAAATACCATGTGCTCTTGATTTGTGTCTTAACAAACAGAATGAAGACGATCAACATTGTAAATGTTCTTTTAATTACACATTTCTCAACACATGCTTCAAACGATCATTTGTGTCCAGTACTTCAAAGCCATAATAACTGTTATCGTGTTTAAGCTAGACCTGTGGAGCATAATAGCCTGCATAGTGAATACCCTTGTTTGTGTAAACCTTCTGCTGCTGGTAAACAAACAACACTGAGGAGTAAACAAAACATGTTTCTCTTCAACTACAAATGAGCATGAGAAAAGCAAATGATTACCTTCAAGAGAGCCTGTAAACAGCATGCCGGACAAGGTGAAGTTTGTCATTTTTGCAATCACTAACAGCACCAAACAGGTTTCCCTAAGCATTCATCCCATCCGCCATTGGCTGGCCAAACAGATAGTCCCGCCCCAAACTGGTGGCAATGATTGAACCAATGCTGGGCTGCCCAGCGTTGAACATTCTTTTAAAGTTCTTTTAAAGTTATCGAAAGCGTACTTGCGGTAACATTAATAGAATGTTTTTCTAACATTATACATTCTAAAATGTTATTAGTAGTTAGTGGAACATTTTAAAAACGTGACAGAATTACGAAATGTTTAAATGACGTTCTTATCTAACCAAACAATGACGTTAATACGATGTCTAAAACACTTAAATTTAAAATACTTTTTAATGGTTTTGTTACTTTATGTAAACATTTCGGAAACATTCTTACAACCTAAAGTTAGCAGCGTGGTGGAGATGCCCAGACAAACTGAGTCATGTTTTGATAGCATAACAGGGTCACAGTGTTTACCTTTAGCTAAATGAACTTAAGAATAGCTTACTTGACTTTGCACATTATGCGGGAATAGAGAGGAATATTTTAACATTGAAGAAAAAATTACAAACATCACCTTTAAAGTCGAGGAAGAAATCTTGAATCTAAGTGATATTCAAAAAGCCTTTAGAAGTTTAACCTTCTGCATGATGACCTACTGAGACGAGATTTAACATTTTTTTAAATACAAAATCCCTCTTTTCCAAACCATCTGATGGTTGTTTGATATTAGCGCTATCTGAGCTTGATGAAAAGGGAGTTCCGGAAAAGTCGGAGCATCTGATATCTTCTTTTCTCCTACACAAGGTTGAGATGTCTGCACAGTGTGATGAAGTCTCAGAACTTCACAGAAACTCTGACTTCACAACTTTCAAAGCGAAGATGAGCAAACTCCTCCGCAGATCTGCATTTCAACCGCACACTGTCACTCCATCTCTCTCTCTTCCTCTCCCACTCTCTGTCTCTCTCCGTCACAAAGAAGAATGTCACTTTGTGTCTGCTTTCCTTTGTCTCATCCCCCAGAATGATGATTTAAACACTGTCTCGAGCGCTTTGAAAGATTCTCCTCCACCTGTTAAGATTCTGTTGTTGCAGTAATGAAACCTAATGGTCAGAACGTGGCACCCAGACGCTGTGTTTGTTTTGGCGCTTTTTCTCATTTGCGATGGAGGAATGAAAGATTAATATTTTCTATTTTAAAGGAGAGTGATGGATAGCAGCAGAAAAAGGGTTGATAAACGGGTGGAGAATTCATCCTGGGTTTATCCGGCTCCAACAGGGATTCATCCGGCCTCTAAGCATCTTGTCAATCGCTCAATTACTCTACCGTTTGGGCTCCACAACACACACACGCTGATATCCAGGATCATTTTCTGCAGGCCCAAACTGGAGGCCTCATTTTATTCAAAATCACTCTGAAGTTTGTCCATAGGACTTATCAGTGTCAGAGGTTCCCGTGATGGAAAATCTCTGTGGTGAGAAAATACCAAAGCAGCAGAGCACTGTTTGGAAGCTTCAGCAAGCCGCCAGGCCTGGGTTCTTTCATATTTATCTCATGTCAGCCTGAACGCCGTGTGTGTGTGTGTGTGTGTGTGTGTGTGTGTGTGTGTGTGTCAAGATATCTACCTCCCATACCAAGGTGAGGGCTGGTAAATGAAAGCACTGCAGGTGTCACACCAAAGAGAGGTTTCCTGCATGCCTACAGGAGGACACACAGAGATGCGACTTCTGAGCGTCTTTTACCTGTCTCATTTTTCCTCCATAACTGCTGTGCTTCTCCTGAAGACATTAATTACCAGGCAAGTGTTATCAGACACACACACGCACACAAGTGCGGTAACACATACAGATTCAGATGGATGATTCTACATAGAAAATTCTGTTTAAAGGTGATGTCATTGTCAAATCAGTGCATGAATGTGGAAAAGCACACTTCAAGTAAACAAGGATATACCAGCAATAATGTTGCAAGTTACACGGATAACATTATCAACAGTTTATCTCCATTCATTGAATGTCAGTAACTTTAAAAAAAAAATTACTGAACAAAGAGTGAAACAAAGGTACAGCGCTTGAAAGTGTATATTAATGCATAGCTTGTTTCAGACTCAAGAAGATTTTTAGGACACTTAGTAAAGGTTTTGCCTATTATAACTATTTGAATTCTTTCTCTCTTATATAACAGGTGTAGCCTATATTCACACCTTGTTATGTTTCGATTTGTACTCGCTGCTCACACATCCTCAAATAATGTTATTTAAAGAGAATTACAGTGTTTAAAATAAACGAAAATTTGTTCTGCAAGTGGCACCACGTCTGCACATGGTGAGCCATCTAGGCGCATGTCAGTGTCGCCCCGGGCAACCGCCAGATCTCGTAAGCAGGCGATAGGCAACATAAATGACAACACCTGTTCCCCAGTGTATCCAATCAAAGGTGCAAAAAAACAAAGGAACCATTGGTGGCCCAGCAGGGTAAACACTCTGTCTACTACACAACTAACATGAATGTCTTCTGCTTTTCAAAGAGTGACAGACCTTAACCACTGAATAAACCTGTTGGGCAAAGCCTGTTGCCTGTGGAGAGCACCACCCTCATGTCTTGAGAACTTCACTGGACTCACCTAAGCCGATGTCAACCTGCACTGTCTTATACTGTCAACACAAACCCATCTGTGTTGACTGCATTACTGATGTTTGTCTTTGCCTCATCCTTCAGCCAACACAGCTAACAGGGAATGTTCTCAGAACATTTGCTAACATTCCCTAAAAGTTTTCTCAAAATTATTCAAAAACGTTCTTGCAGTAATGTTAATAGAACATTTTTTAAAGTGATTTATCGTATATCACACGCATTATTCTTAAATTGTTATTAGAAAATTTTTGAAATGTTACAGAGTTTAAAAAACAAGCAATAACATAGTGGCATATAAACTGGATGTTTTGAACATACCTAAAACGTTCCAAATAATTTTTTTAACATTTTGTAACTTATTGAAAGCATTTGGAAAGTATATTTTATTATTGGTGGCTCCTGCTTAAAAACTAACTATTTAACTATTACTGTAACTTAGGGTTAGAGATTTGAACAAAGCTCTTATTCTTTATAAAAAAAACAATTTGTTTGTGTTACATAAATAATATCTAAATCATGAGGCTTATAGAGGGGATGTGAGGAGAAAGTATAAATATAGCACAGTTCAAGTAAACAAGGATAGCAAACACATTACCTTTCTATACAGTATACCGTGTTATTTGTATGAATCATTTGTTATGACTAAAGATTTTACCATTTTTACACAAGACAAGAACGTAGCATGACATGAGATTATAGAAAACAAGCGGTCTGTGCAATATACTGTATGTAGGTAACAGCCCTCCGCTTCACTGCTGGAATATAAACACCATGTAGTAACTGCACCAATCTGACACATTTAAATCTGACACATTATCAAATCTGATACTTAAAGTCAAATTTAAATCTATATTTACAGTTAATTAGTAGCCGTGAACAATTCGTGCATGCACCTGATTTCACAGACAAAAAACATTGTCTTCAAAATGTTCCATCACAATGTAAAAATCTGCTCTGAATCTAAAGCTACTGTCCTTCTCAGCTGATGTCACCAGTTAGTCATTTTCAACACCTTCCCTCCAACCCAGCGGCTCCATTTTGGTCTGTATGGTAACTTATCACGATTCAATCAATAAACAATGAATAAAATCAATTGTCTTCACATATTATCTTGCTTAATAACCTGTTTTACTACAAAATCCAGGAGTAAAACAGGTTCTAAACACCGAAGGACAATTTAGCATGTCTGTTCTGAATGTCACTGGATGAGGGAATGAGGAAAATGATTAATAATCATTATAATAATAATATTTGCATAATAGGAGGCGCTGTTTAAACTTTATAAACCTCCTCCTGTCCAAAATATATAAATAATGAAAACATTCCCGGGTTATGAAAAATAGTTCCGCTCCGTCGTGATGACAGGTCTTCAACCCAAGCCCTCCCTCCACCTGTGATTTGTGATGTCACAGTTGGCCCGTTTGAACAGATAAGAATTAATGACTGTGCCTTCACAGAAACAGCTGAGTGCCTGCGTATATGCTGTGAAGTGTGTGTGCGGGAAACGGCGGTGGGGAATCAGGCTAAACCTGGGCCTAGAGACTTCCCAAGATTCAATTAACATTTTTATTAAGGGTTGTTCACACTTGGGGGCTAACACATCACCAGAACGGTGTGTGTGTGTGTTTAGGTGAAAAAGACAGTGGGGTAGAGGTTTGAATGCAGGCATTAGGCGTATGTGTGTATTCTTTAAAGAGTAAGCTGCATTAATTAGAATTCTTGACTCTTATGGGAGACTGCTAAGCGCCATATGGTTATCAGGCCTGTGATTGGAGGAATCTAAGTGTTTACTTACTTGCATGTTTGTGTACTGAACGCTTCACCGAGATTGGCTTAAGAGCCGCGCTGGTAATGAAAATGTCACATTTCACACGACATTATCGGCTATGAGCTCGCTAATGTAATAAATGATGATCCGCACAAAATCCATGGCATCGTTTTTGACGCACACACTCGGGAAAAACAAATCTAAATTCGTTACGTTTATTAATTTAAATGCCGCTGCCGTGAAGTGTACATAAATTTTCATTCGTGCTCATTTGTCTTGTCTTTTGCACACAACACTTTCAACACTTTTTTAGGAGCGTTGTGGCGCCGCCCTTCTGGCAGCTTGGATTAGCAGCGGCCACAGACAATCAAATAGAAGGTCTACTGCACAAGGGGTGGAAGGACCTCAGGCTGAAAAAGAGAGAGAAAGACAGATGATGGAACAGAGGAACTGCATCTCTCCATCAGCATCTTCATCAAGAGTCACTCACTGAGAGCATGAGAGCGACCTTTGAACTCCGGCCATCATGTTAAGAGCCTGAAGGAGGCGGCTGATTGGTGGGTGGACAGGAAGAGCTCTCGCTCTCACTCATCCACACCAGCTGTCAATCAAACTGAAGGCAATGACAAATGACCGCCGAGACAAAGCAAGGGAGAGAGTTGCTCTTTTTCCATCATGTTCTCCAGCATCCTCTTGAATGCACAAAGAGCATCTTATTGTACGTTGTTATTTTCTGGTGTAATTTAAAAGTTAATGAAGGCAAAATGTGATCATAACCAAACTTGTGAAAGTGGGACCATTCTTATGCAAATATGATTTATGTTGATGGTAAATTAAGACTGACTGTGCTGACAAGTCAGTGCACGAAAAATATATTGGCAAGACTATTTTCTAGTCATTCGAGTGCAGCTCATTTTAGATCAAATGGTGGTGGCTTTACTAATAAGGCGATTGGCTCTATTAATTGAAAGCTCTTCACAGCTCTTCCATAGGCTTCATATTGGCCCTGTTCCAAATGGCACAGAAAATGTGAAATTGGAACCTGCTGGCCTTCACTTGTCATTTTATGATTCCGGAAATACTCACTCAAGATTCCAGCTAACAGGAAATGATCTCAGAGTAGATTTCTCTGAGTTATCGAAAAAACATTCTTGAAGTAACGTTAGTAAAGCATACTTTCTTAAATAGTTATTCTTAAATTGTTAGTAGAATGTTTTTAAAACATTACAGAATGAAAAATGTTTAAATGGTGTTCTTATAACCAAACTATAACATTAATACAATGTCTAAAAACTAGACATTTTGAACGTTTTAAATTTTCAAAATAATGTTTTTAACGTTTTTGTTACTTAATGGAAGCGTTAGGGAAACGTTCTTACAACTTAAAATTCTTAGCTGGGAAGTTTCCTTTGTGACCAATGTGTACTTTTTTGCCAAACTTGCACCAGGGTGGAAGCTGGAACAGGGCTTTTAAACATGACAGTTTTTCATGTTTATTTTCCTACAAATATTCTCCTGCTTATACAGTCTAATGCTGTCTCTGCTCTTACCCACCAAGCACTAGACTTCAATAAACACCTCTCGTTCACAGAAACAGTAAGTGTATGCGAAATCGCCTATTTGACCGTCGCCTCATTTGTCAGACATCGTACAATTCAACCTCCCTGCACCTTCAGCGTTTACGACCCCCTTTCTCTCATCCGTCATCTTCTCCACTTCTCTCCCTTATCCCTCCCTCCCTCTCTCTCTTTCTCTCTCTCTCTCCGCTCTCAGTCCATTTTCACACCTGTCACACTCTGTATTCCCCCACTCTTTCATTCCTTCCATTTTGCTCTCACATCATAAATGGTGAGAAAAAGAGGGGAACAGGAAAGTGTACCCCTTAAAAAGTGTCACTTCATTTGTCTAACAGTGTATTTCTGGTTAAAGGTTAAGCCGTTTAATTTTCTTGTAGAAAATCACGAGGGATTGTGTCACAGTCCAAAGCTGGCCAAATTACAAACTTTGAAAACTTTGACAGAAAGTTCTTGATAAAATATATAAAACACAACATGGGCGGTAGACACACAACAATCCTGTCACTAACACGTCTGCCACATCTAAAAGTCTGTAGGGTGGCACTCTTAAGCTATTTATGGCAATGAACTCTGTTAAAAATCTTTAAATCACATAAAGTGAATCATGTGCTAAAATCACATCATGACATATGACTGTATTTAATTCAGATATCAAATGCATGCTTTCTTTCTGGTTAGACTTTTCTAGGCTACATTAACATTCATGCACTTGGCAGCCTTTTATCTAAAGTGACTGACCATACATTCTGACAGACATTTTGACCCCTGGGGATCAAACCATGAATGTGGTGTTGCTAGCGCCAGTTTTACAAACTACTTATGCTAAAATAATGCTTTAATATATGATATATAACATTTCAAAACATTTTGCTAACATTACTGCAAGAACATTTTTGATAACTTTTAGAGAACTTTGAGATAATGTTCCCTGTTAGCTTAAATGCGTATTATTAGTTTAGTCATAAGAACAAAAGGGTTTAAAAAAGGGCATTTAACTGACACTGTACAGTATGACTATTTGGGTCTTCTGGAATAAGGCTTACATTTTCCAAGTGTAATTACAAATATATATATAATGAAACTGCTGTACATAGTACAGGCACACCGCTCAACCAATCATAATCATGCTGTAGCTCAACCGGTAGCGCATTGCGCTTGCAACGTAAGGTTGCTGATTCAGTCCCGGAAAACAATTAAAATACACACCCTGAATGGACTATAGGTTTCTCTGGATTAAAGCATCTACCAAATGCACAAATGTAAATCAAAAGACAATGATTGATTCTGATCAACGATACACTCTGTTCTCTACTCTTCAGATTTATAATATCCAGTCAATTTGAATCCGCTGTCACTCTTTATTCTCTGTGGTGTGAACGCTATTACTGCTGAGCAATCCATAAAAGTCAATTCACTTTGCTCATCACCGTACAATCAACCAGCGGTCCGCTTACATTTAACAGTTGTTGAAGATACTTTAGCCTTAGAAAGAAGCATTGAAAATCTTTAAAAAAGAAAGGCTCACAGAATCTGTTTTTATTCATAAAGTAAATACAGACATTAAACTCTCTCTTTTTCGGCTTGCTTTTCTGTTTTTTTAAAAGACTAAGTGAGCTGAGCTGAGCTGGAAATCATTAGAAGCTGTTAGTGTGTGTATGCGTTTGAACACACACGAGTGTTTGATACTCGGACAAGTGTTGTGAGAGCCAAAGTTTTAGTCAGAGATAAAAGCAGCTGTTTGGGTCCTGATTCAGATCAGAGGGCCAGACTCATTAAAGTGTACGCTTGACTATATGAAGGAAAACACTGCGCAGCGAGTGGCGCATTCACCACGATACTGGGAAGCAGCTGTTCCCCTAAATAAAGACACAAGCGTGAGTTGTTTTAGATGTATGTGCAGACAGACGCTCTGTGGGTGATGAGCTGTGATTAGGCCATGAAAGTCACTTTGCCATGAATGTACAGTACAGTTATTTGAGGGGAGACTGGAGCAGCGATAACAAGCTAAAAGAAGTGTTGAAATTCAATTCTCAGTTTATGCTTCATGGCCGTAATTTGTGTTTGACAATAGAGCCAAAGCAGTAATAAAAAGTGTTTTAAAAGTATTTTAAAAAGCAAATTATAACTTTATTATTTACCCAATGGCAAGGGTTTTAGCAGGGTGCCTGGATTGGAATTAAAATCTAATGCTAGCCATTGGAGTTGACAGTTAACTGTACACACACACACACACATGTGCTAATTTTAAGGTCCAATCTCTTGATATTGTGTTAAAAACCATGTTAAAATTTGGTTTATATATTCGGTTTTAATATTTTTGTATTACTGCTTATTTAATCAAATATAAATGACCAATTAAAACTTTATTTAAATGTTTAGTTTGAAACACTTTGATTAGAGAAAGGAAATGTTTTAAATACTGGAATATTTTTTTGAATAAATTGATCGTTTGTTATTTTAGAATGAACAGGGCAAGATATCAGTCTCTGCTTAAATAAATTTTATACAATACATATGATAGGTGTATGTAACGGTAATGTGAGGAAGACAGAAATAATTTAATTTTTTTTGTCCATTGCCTAGTTCTCTCCTGTACCCTGATCAATCTTTCTATGCCTTAGTTAAAGTCGTCAAAATCGTGTGTATCTGTACATATGTGTGTAAAGCACCCGGTGTAATTTAAAGACCGAATCTCTGTCTCACCCATCCACCCAATCATTGTTTTTTGCTCCCTGTGGCTCCCTCACACCAGCCGTCCACTAGCCAATCTCTCCTTCTTTTTGACTCATTCCCAGTGGCCTTGTTTCAGTGTACTGGTCCATTTGCCTGCCATGTTCTGGTGTATAAAAAGCTCATCTCAGTCGTGTCTTGTGTCACCTGGTATGGGTTGTTCTCTGAGTGGCTCCTTGCCTGGTCCCTCCAAGCAGTCTGTGTGTGTTTGTGAGTATGAGAGTGTCTCTGTCTTATAACGAAGCACATTCAGAGAATATGCTTAATCTTATAACGAAGCTAACAGAGAATGTAGGCTAATGTTCTCT
>JAZGTJ010015063.1:0-13639 GCA_036877575.1 Botia almorhae
GCTGATGCTGGGCGGATGTGGCAAGGGCTGCAGCACATCACAGACTACAGGACCATCACAAGCACTACTAGTCCCTCAGACAGCTTACCTGATGACCTCAACATCTTTTATGCCCGCTTTGAAACCTCCAATGACAACACAGAGAGGCACAGACACACTGAGTGTACACCCCCCCTACTGTATCATCAGCTGCAGTACACAAAGCACTGAGAAGGATCAACCCCCGCAAGGCAACCGGACCAGACAACATTCCTGGAAGGGCCCTCAGAGCTTGTGCTACAGAGCTAGCTGAACACTGGGCTAGCTAGCAGAACTTCTATTTTTAACCTCTCCCTCAGTCAGAGCACCGTACTCACCTGCTTCAAGACCACAACTATCATCCCCCTTCCCAAGAAGACCAGTAGCACTCACTCCAATCATAATGAAGTGCTTTGAGAGAGTGGTGCTGGCCCACATTCAGAGCAGCATACCGGACTCATTGGACCCCCTGCAGTACGCATAACGGCCCAACAGGTCTACCTCAGACACCATTGCTTCTGCTCTCCATATTTCCCTCTCTCATCTGGAAGATATGGACACCTACATCAGGATGCTGTTTATCGACTACAGCTCCGCCTTCAACACTGTCATTCCATACAAACTCACGTACACTTGTAAACTGTTTGTAAACTGTTTGCACTTGGTATACACCCTACACTCTGTGACTGGCTTTTAGATTTCCTGACTGGCAGACCACAGTCTGTCAGGATCGGAAATAAAACCTCAGCCACTATTTTAATGAACAATGGCACTCCACAGGGGTGTGTTCTCAGTCCCATCCTCTACACCCTGTTCACACATGACTGTGTCGCCTCCCAAAAGGACAACATCATTCTGAAGTTCGCTGATGACACCGCAGTGATAGGACGCATTACAGGCGGGGATGAAGCAGCTTACAGGACAGAGGTAGCCAGTCTTGTGACATGGTGTGAGGACAACAACCTCACCCTCAACACAGACAAGACCAAGGAGATGATCGTGGACATGAGGAAAGGAACAAAAACTCATCAGCCACTTTTTATCCGGGAGCTTGAAGTGGAGAGGGTGAGCAGCTTCAAATATTAAGGGGTTCACATCAGCGAGGACCTCACTTGGTCGTTTAACACCTCTAAACTGGTCAAGAAGGCTCAACAGCGGCTGTACTTCCTGAGGAGACTGAGGAAGTTTGGCATGTCCCCCAAGATCCTCAGCAACTTCTACAGCTGTGTCGTGGAGAGCATCTTGACCAACTGCATCACAGTGTGGTATGGCAACACTACTGCGAGGGATCGCAGACAACTGCAGAGAGTGGTGAAGACTGGCCTTGAAAATCTGCAGAAAATCTACCAGCACAGAACCCACAGGAGAGCTGGCTCCATCATTATATAATCGCTTATATAATAACAGTCCACAACATGGACTGTTCACACTCCTACCCTCCGGACGGAGGTACAGGAGTGTAAAATGCAGGACCACAAGACTGAGAGACTCTTTCTTTCCCTCAGCCATAAGACTTTTAAACAGATAGCTGAATAAACAGATTTCACTACTGCTGGACTGTTTATCACCATTATATGCATCCCATCATCTCTTTTATGCACCTTAGTCACATTATCATTTTGCACATGGCTTCAAGTCATATCGCTTCTATGTACCCTTCTAGGGTATAACTACCCTTCAGTTTGCACATGTTTATTTAATTTGCACATTATTCAATTGCACTGTTTATTGAATTTGCACATCATCCTATATTCAGAGTGTATTTATTATTTTATGTACTCTTTGTATATTTTTCCCCTTATTGTATATTTTTCCCCTTATTGTATTTCTTAAATTTTCTGTACTTTAGTCTATATAACTGTCCTGGCATTCACTGTGGACAGCAAAGTAAGAATTTCATTGCACAGGGAAACCTGTTTTCTCACTGTGCATATGACAATAAACGCTTTGAATCTTGAATCTAATAAACATTTTAACACATCTCTAACATGGCTAATTTGTTCTTGGAGTGATTTTGAGTAGATTAGAATGTCGTCTATGTAAAATATCATGCTAGTCTCTAACATATCTCTGAACACGTCATTCATGAATGACTAGAATACCGAGGGACTATTGGCCAAGCCGAAAGGCATGACTAAATATTCGTAATGCCCTGAAGTCGTAGAGAATGCAGTTTTCCATTCGTCACCCTTTTTATTCGCACAATTATAAGCACTCCTAAGGTCTAGTTTGGTAAAGTATTTGTCAGAGCGAAGCTGTTCAAGAGTGGCCGGTACCAAAGGCAACGGGTACCGAAATTTTATAGCGACTTTATTTAAGGCTCAATATTCGATACACGGTCCCAAGCCCCCATCTTTCTTTTTAACAAAAAAGAAACCCGCCAACGCAGGAGAATTTGAAGGTCTGATAAAACCCTTAGCCAATTCTTCATCAATGTATTCTTTCATAGCCTCTGATTCAGGTTGGGAAAGAGGAAAAATACAACCCTTAGCAGGAGTGGCACCAGGAATCAGATCTATAGCACAATTGACGGAACAATGGTGGAGTCGAGAAGCTTCTTTCTTATAAGAAGACCTCTAGCAGATTGTGATATTCTACAGAGATATCATTATTAGGATTGTCAGATAGAATCTCGTGGACAATGGGTTGAATGCTTCGATTAACTTTTATTAAACATTGATCGTGGCAATTGTTACCCCATTGCTGCAATTCCCCGTCTCTCCAAGAAATAACGGGTTCATGTTGCCTTAGCCAAGGTAAACCTAGAATTATGGCATGAGTGATAGAGGTAATAACATAAAACTGGATCTCCTCTGAGTGGAGTGCCCCTACGCAAAGGCTGATGTCCCGGGTCATCGTTGTTACTCCATCTCCTAAAGGATGTCCGTCTAACGCCTCCACTGTTAGAGAACAATTGGAAGAAAATAAAGGCACATGACGCTCATGAACGAAAGTCTTAGACATGAAATTACCAGCGGCCCCAGAGTCTATTAATGCTGTAGTAGTTATGGTTTAACCAGCCAGCACAATAGAACAGGTACTGTGATGTTTGATGCTTTATTGGTAGAAGTGAAACACAGTAGAGACTGAATACGTCGGTTGCGCTCCTCTGGAGTTAAATGTGTAAACCCTAGCTTCATGGGTTCAACAGGGGTAGGATTAACATTAGTTGAAGTAGTGGGCATTTGAGTTGTTCGGCGGGAATGTATGAAATTGTCTGGATCAATTAATTTCCCCAGATTTCTTCCTTCATCCCTACAGGGGGGCTCTGATTGTAGCTCGACATTGAGACCTCTTCTAAAAAGTAATTTGAGTGTGTCCTTGACCCAGTCTGTCTGAACAGCTAAGATACGAAAAGTGAGTGCATACTCAGCTGCGGTTGATCTCCCCTGAACGAAAGTGAGTAATTGTTCACCTGGGCTCCTACCTCCTGCTGAGTGTTCAAACACCTTGCGAAAACTTCATAACAAAGTCTTAAATGTGAAAACTGAGCCATGTAATCTCCACACCGCTTCTGCCCAATCTAAAGCTTTGCCGGTAAGCAGAGTACAAACAAAAGCAATTCGACTAGAGTCTGTGGGATATAAAGCAGGTTGTTGGTTCACGAAGAGCATACATTGTAGTAAGAAACCTTTGCATTTAGATGGCGAATCATCAAACTTCTCAGGGAATGCTAATCGTGGGCTTACAGGAGGCAGTGTGTTGGGCGCTGGTTGTAGTGAGGCTGCAGCGGCAGGGTTGATGGGTTCCTGAGACATTGGACGCCCTTCCTGGAACGCTTTCATCAATTCCTCAGTGAGTGATGTAAGGTGACTGGATTGTTGTTGGTGGAGAGCGAGCTGAGAGGCTTGAACTGTTAGCTGAGTCAATAGCTGTGAGAAGCCCGCTGGATCCGATTGTGGCGAAGTCTTCGGTAACAATTAGTCAGAAGTATTTGGATCCACGTGCGGCTTTATTAGAATGGTCGACAGGTGAGGGTAAACAACAGTGGACAGGGTTAACACAGGCTAGACAAATCGTAATCGTAGGCAGGCAGAAGTCGAGACAGGCAGCAAGCAATCATAAACCAGATACACAATCCAAAGGTCGAGGCAGGCGGCAATAATCAAAACAATAGACAATCCAATCAAAGTGGCAGGCAGAGAACAATCAAGAAACCAAAAACAATCCAGATCATACACAGAAACGCGGCAGAAGAATACAGGGAAAAACGCCCAGAATTGATGCAATGCAAACAAGACTTCGCAACGAATGATATTAAATGTCTGGTTTAAATAGACAGCAGGAAATGATGAACAGGTGATGAACAGGAAGTAATCAGTGGGTGTGAGATGTCTTCTGGGAAATGTAGTCCGGAACTCCGTTCAGTATTCCAGGGAAGGCTCCCTCTGGTGGCGCGGTGCAGAAGAGGCTGGAGCCTCCACCGTAACACCAGGATGATGGTAGCATTAAAGTCCAAATAGCTGTCATGAGGGCTGGCTCTAATGAGCAGTAAACTTGGCTCAACCAAGGAGCAATCCTTACTGCCAAATTCATTATGTAACTCTACATAAATCAAACACATTCAGACTGCACAAATGAAAAAGTAACCTGAACTGACAGCTTGCCACAGAGCATTACAGAAATGATAACTTCCATTTTAATCAACAAAGCTGTCTTCTAATTAGACTGTAGATGACCAGCTACAGGATGTGCTAGGATGGTTTGCCTAGATACTGTAACAGCATCTCTGTCTGCATTCCCATTTACTCCAAAAAAGCACATCATGGTATGGTACATGGCATATGAGATGGTATATAAAATAAAACACAGTTATGATGTTTCGTTTAATTAGAGGACTGTTGTGTGCTCATTTGTTTAACAACCAAAAAAGTTCAAAAAAACTTTTCACAAATTCTCAAAGAAATTTCTGAAGGTCACAGGTTAAAAAATCAGTGTCACATGGGGCAGGAAACCGTAAGAAAAATAATGCTTTTCTTTTTATGGTGCTTATCGCACTTTCACTAATGTAATTAACACACATTAACTTTGTTAATCCTGTGAGCTGTTTGTCTTACATAATAACTACAGCAGGATATTCCTATTTTCAAACTAAACAAAACTCCCCCAAATTTGGAAAAGTGGTGTGTGGTGACCTTTTTATATGGTTTTGTATAATTCTTGAAATATAGCTGTCGTCACCCAAATTATCTGTGTTTGAAAACATACCATTATAAAAGATAAACAACAGCTGCAAACTTGTTTAAAACATTTAAAACAGGGTTTATTAAAAAGATTAATTAGATATAGTACTATTCTTGTAACTTAACAGTATTATTACCTTACTGTATTTCGTTTGCTCAGTTTGTTGCCATGGCCACTATCGCTACATAGCCAACAAACAGGAGATAGCATTTTTAGGGGGTGGCTGACACTTTTTGTTTTAACAAGAAACATGTAGCAAAAAAGACATTTGCACAGTCAGATGTGTTACATGTGTAAATACATAATCTTTCCTCTGTTGAGAATAACACACCAGCAAAACAAATACTAGCATTGATATTTTGGTCTATATGTAACCAGGTCAAAGCAGATAAAGCAGATAAATAAAGATTAATTCCCCTGTAATGCTGTGTACTTGCTATAAAAATAAAAATGACATGCAGTAAAGTGCTCTGCAAGTATGGTGGTCCATGGATTTTAAGTGTTCACATGCAAAGAGAAAGAGAACTCAGTAGATCAAGTAGTCCAAGAAGCACTTATTCTATGGTTTAAGAGATCGGTCAGCAAATGGTTTATATTCTTGCCATTCTGTGCGGTGTTGTGATCTGTAAGTTTGAGTTGTTTCATCACGCTGAGTGTGTTGTTCAGCGGTCCTTGAAACCGAACATAAGTGTTTATTTTGATTCTTGGTTATAGGGCAAACTGAAAAGTAACCAATATGTAATCAATGATAATATAATTTGTGTTTAAATTGTGTATAAACACAATAAATTGTGTTTATTGAGATGAAGCATGTGAAACCACACATCCGCTGTTGGTTACATGAGCTCTCGGAGTATGAGGTATTGTCTTAAAGTGAATTTTTTAAAATTATTTTCTTTATATATCTGTCCCTGTATCTCTGAAATGTTAGGTAGCTATGTTCAAGGAATAATTCATAGTTACCACGTAAACCATATCTGTGTTATTTAGTAATAAGATAAGGGCTAAAGTGTTATAAATGTGCTCTGTGTAAGTGGCCTGTTATATATATTTCCTAATTTTTAATAACCCTATTAATCTTTAATGCTGTGCCCTCTTTGGAACAGAACAACCCATGCTTAATTCTAAGTTAGCATTTTGTTTTTCTTTATTAAAAAGGGGATTTTAAGTATGGTTACATATGTATGTGATCTTCATGTGGTAGACAATGTCTAACAAGCTCCAAGGCCCATTCAAGGCCTGTTCAATTTGTGAGCTATAGTCCTAGCTACAAGCCTTGTAAGAAAGATTCATGAAGCTTGGGAAGATGTAAACATAGAACACAAGCCATGCAGACATAATTTTATGGTTCTATTATTTTGTTTTTTGAAGTTTGATAGACATGCTTACTATAACAGTCAGGACGTCAGTTTGATCAGCCGGGTTTGTATTGTTTTATGTCGGAGCTCGAGGCGGTTTAACTAGTTAAATCGTCCCGTGCTCCGGTGTCCGCGTTATCCCCTCCCTCTCGTTATCATTCACAGCTGCAGTCACTTCATCACTCCGCATTTACCGGCCACACCTACCAATTATCTCCCTTTATATTTCCCTCGTGTGTGTTCAGTCTTTGTCAGACCGTCACTTGAGAAAGCTTACCTGACCATGCGCAATTCTTTGTCCTAGTTAGCTTAGCGTAGCGTAGCTTAGCTAAGCTTTGTGTCTTAGTTTGTTTTATTCTAGTTTAGCACGCTCGTCTTTTTCTCTGTTTTGCCTTTTAGGCTTTTGTGTGTTTACTCAAGTAGACGGGCATGTAGTTAGTGTTTTTATTGTCCTGTGTAATCGTGTTAAGCTCCAGCTGCCTGTTGTTTGTCTTGTGCTTTGTGTTCCAGTTTTCTGTTTTGTTCCAGTTGTCTTCCGTCCTGGAGTCTGCTGTTCCAGCCTGCCGTGCTCTCTCGTCTGCCTCTGGTCAGTTGGCCTCTGCGTCGTTGGCCGCTCCAGCAATCTCTCCCGCACTGCCTCTCCTCTTTGCCCGGTTCCCGTCTCAGCCATCACCTGTAACGCTCCATCGCTCCAACGTAATCCATCGAAGGGCTCCGGTTCTCCGCTGGGTCTCAATCATCAAACCAACTACAGTTTGCTGGCGCTGCTGGAGATTCCTCTACTCACCTGCAGTGTGATTCAAGTCTCTACTCCGCTGCTGGCTGTTTACTGGACTGGTGGTCCATCTTCTTTACTGGTGGTGATAACTGGTGGTGTTGCTCTTAACTATCAAAACTAACTTTCTACTCTACTGCAGCAGACTACAGATTGGTGATTACCCTGTTTATCTGCAACGTTCTCAAACTCCAACTCTGTTGCTGGTGACTATTCTGGTTGGCGGTGTTCAGTGGCTGAAGTGTGCTCTCCCTGGCTGGTGATATCTCAAGGCAATCTGTTCTGGAGGTCGGCGTGTTACTGGACTGTTACTTAACTCTCAAATTGTATCATAAATAAACTGTTTCATTGTTGCAATTGGGTTCCTGGCTTCTTTGGTTTGTGACTAACTGTATTGGAAGAGCTACATTTTTACATTACATTTTTAAACTGTTTTATATTATGCAGAGAACGCGGTAACATCATACATACAGGTTTTGGAATAACATGAGTAAATAATAACAAAATATAGATGGCAATGCAGTTATGCTTCTTGGTGACTTTAACATCCCCTAGACAAACCTCAAGCAGCTGACTTCTTAGTTTATACGTTCTTGTTTGAATAGACCAACAGCCCTCCCACTCACAAAAAAGGGAAACAACTTGACCTTATCTGCACTTGTAACCACACCACAGATAATGTTCTTGTTACTCCTCTGCATGTGTCTGATGATGCCTTTATCCAATTAATTGTTACTCCTCCTGCATGCTTACCACCCACTCCTACTCCTGTTTCTTTCCATAACCTCTGCTCTTCCTCACCCTTTTGCTTTTCATCCATGGTTTTTGCTTCCCTCCCCATAACCCAGTTTTATCACTCAGTGCTGAGATAGCAACTGATAGTTTTTTAAAACTTTAACATGTTGTCCTGATACTGTCTGTGCTCTAACCTCCAGACCAGCACCTGCAACACCTTCCAGTCTTTAGCCACTCAGACCTATGGAGAGAAAATGGAGCAAGTCAAAAGACCTTAGCATGTATGTCTCCTCTCTTTCTTTTCTAATAGCATCTCCACTGCCAAAGTTACCACTTCAAAATAAAATCAGCAAAACCTCTAACAGCTGCAAACTATTCTTAACTTTTTCATCTCCTCTGCCCCCCCCCCCCACCTCCCTCACTACATCTCTGACTGCCGATGACTCTTAATTCCCTTAATTCTTTTTACCTTTAAGCCATTTTACACTCCCCTCTTTTTTTACTCTCACTGGGACAGAGGTCTCTAAAATTCTCCTATCCAACCGTCCTACCCCCTTGACCCTATACCCTCACATCTACTGCAAGCAATCTCTGTCACAGCTGCCTGAATTCACACACATTCTAAAAAAATTCATCTCTACAGGAGGCATTCCTTTAAATTTCAAGCAGTCTCAGATAACCCTACTGCCCAAAAAAATCTATTTCCCATGCGATCAGCAGTTATAGACCAGTTTCACTACTACCCTTCCTTCAAAGGGTTGTATTTAAGCAACCCTCTTCTTATCATTACACTCTTCTCTCTTAGTCTAAGCACTCATAATATCAAGGCTGAACTACAGCAATGCCCTTCTGGTTTTCTGGCTAACCTTCCAGCATGTTAAAAGCTCTTTCTCTTTGTGAGTTGCTTTGGATAAAAGTAATTGGAATAATGTAATTGTACTGAAGCTATAATTAAAAAAGCATGCAGCAATTGTGACTATGGGTTATTTGAAAACTGGAATTGGAAATAACTTTCAAATTCTGTCACTTTAACAACAAGGAAAAGTGTGCTTCAGACATTTTGTATCATGATTGAAAAATAATATTTGAGGACTTTCTATTGCTGTACTTCTTGTTCTAGTGTGGCTGGGATGAGGGGAAGTGGATACCTGTGCTGTCCGGTGATCCTGTTTAATGACCGGTAATCAATATAAGGCCTTCTTAGCCATGAATAATAAAGTGGAAGCAGCAGGGGAAGTGGATGGATGGGTGTAGCCTTGTTGAAGGCTGGTCCTCGATATACTCCTCCATGGCCTTCTGTTCGGGGAGAGAGAGAGAGTACATTTTACCTTTGAACACTGGTTCATCCCGTATCAAATTGATGGCACAGTCCCATGATCGATGAGGTGGTAACTTAAAGGTTCGTTTCTGGCAGAAAACATAGCTGAAGGAGGTATATTCCTTGAGAATGGTGACAGATCTCTTTTCCATGGGGCTTTCAACTGATGTGGAGCAGACTGGAAGAGTAGAGTCTTCCAAACAATGGGTTTAGGTAGATTGGGAAAGCAACAAAGGAAACAGTTCTTACCCCACTTCAGGACTTCTCCAGTGGACCAGGAGATGGAAGGGTCATGTGAAACGAGCCAAGGGCGCCCGAGAACTATCCCAGTGGTGATTCTGGAAGACTGGGTACTTATTGTCCTCCATACAGCCTTAAATTCTATTTGGCACTCTGATGGAGAGTTGTATGAAATGCTCTAGACCGATAGGATGATCATATGACGAGAGATACAACCGCAGAGAGGGCTCCAGTCATTGACAACAGGTGGTTAACGGAGAAGGTGGTTCATTAAGGACAGCATAGTCTTGTATGGAGTTATTGCCTTGTTTGAGATGGTACAATTTCTCACCAACAGAAGTACCTCCGATATGATGACCAAACACCTCACGGAAGTGAGTGATGAAAGAATTGAGAGATTGAGTGAACGGTCCATTCTGCTGCCATAGTAGAGCGCTCTACCTGTTAACAAAGATAGGATAAAGCAGATTTTAGCCCTCTCCATTGGAAAACGATGTGGTTGCATCTCTAGGGCGAGTGAGCACTGGAGTAGAAAACCACTGCATTCCTGCGCAGAGCCTGAGTAGGGCTTTGGGTTGACCATGGGAGTGGCAGCGTAGATTAGTCCGGGCGAGGAAGTGACAGACGGGAAAGACGGTGCTGGTGTTAAAGTGGCGGTAGTTGGCTGAGAACCCGGCATAGTGAATCAACCAGCTCCTGGAATGGATCAACGCCTGTTGAATTCATGGATACAGCTTTCCTGTAGCTCAGTGGTTAGAGCATGGCGTTAACTTAGAAACAATGTATAGTACGATAGTAGTATAATGCAATGTAAGTCGCTATGGATAAAAGCGTCTGCCAAATGCTTAAATGTAAATGTAAATCTTTGAACTGGTCGTCTGTAACGGAACTAAGACTCAACACACAGATGTCAGATGTTGGTGTATTTATTGATATCACAGGTGAGTATAAAACAGGTGAGTATACAGTGGATATAAATTTGGAAAAAGTATGGAAAAAGTTCTGAAATGATTTATTGTGGTTTGATTGTTTTACAACACAGAAACCTTGCATTTTAACAGGGGTGTGTAGACTTTTTATATCCACTGTATATAGTTGTAATGTCCGATTAGATCACAGGAGTGCATATAGAACGTTGCTGAATTTGTTACCATGTCTGGAGAATGGAGTGGTGGTTATAGGATTCCAAGAACTGGCATGGGAAACGGAATGGGAGATCGCTGGAGCACACACACATACCTACTTAACAGCATAATGAGGACACATGACTGGACACCCTGCCTTTAGGTACACCCCTTTCTGAAGGGTCTAGAGACAAAAAAAAGATATGCCTGTGCTACAGGAGATGCTCTCATTACAGATATCAGTTGATTTTTTCATCAGTTGATTTGATTCATGCTAATACTGTCAGGATCCTGACTTTGTCTTGTTACGTGTCAGAGCGCGAGGTTCAGACTCCACTCAATCTGCCTTAGTTATGCTTCGTTTTGAGGCGGAGTCTGGACTCGCGCTCTGGGTGTGCGTTACGTGTAAAAGCACATGGCTAATTGCATATTCATTAGCCATGTGCTCTCCTGTCCTGCGTCATTACACCGCCTCCTTGTTTCCTCGTTACCTATTTTGTTAATGTCTCTCACCTGTTCGACATTGTTCCCCGTGTCTATTTATTGCCCTCGCGTTTGTCTCAAGCCGTTGTATTCTAGCCCATTCTTTCTGTGCCCGGTGTTTGCAAGAGCGTTGTTTCTATGTTTGTTTCATGCAGTAGTTCCAAGCCTGTCGTTTGTTTTTATAGCCTGTCGTGTTCAAAGTCTGTTGATTGTTTCTGTCGCGTCTGTGTTATTTGTTTACTGTCTTGTTTCTGCCCGGTTTCGTGTTTTTGTTATTGTCTGGGACCCCGTTCAATTCTTAGTTTAGTCTGTGTGATCTGTTATGTGTTTTGTGTCAGTTAAGTATTACGTTTAGTCCGTTATCCCTTGTTTGATAATTGTATGTTTATTTTGTATTCATTAGTTACCTGTTAAGACTCAGTGATCACAGACTGGCAGTAGAGAATAACAGACACAGACAAACATGCTTCCAAAGGAAGAACAAGTCTGTGCCAACTGTGACCGAGGAGACAAAGGCTGCACTTACACTGGCACAAAAAATCAGACTTTTTACTTGCATCTGACACAGATTGGAATTTGTTGCACGTGTGTAAAAACACGAGATCTGATTTTTTTGTTTCCGATCTGAGCCACTTTCACTTCCCAGACATCTGACCTGCGTCTAAACACATATCCGATTCACCTTGGCTATAACGTCACTGTTCCACGATGGATTGCATTGAACATCATCATTTCGCACATGTACTTTTGAAGAGATGAATTAGCAAAAGTCCATCGACAATTTGAGGGTCAATCATGGCGCTCAGATTAGTGAATGACTGGAATCTTTTTGGCTGGGAGACTAATGTAAATACGCGCATCGGAATGAGGCATAAGGGTAAACTGGCGGGACAAAAAACTTGGATATGGACCTATGATCAGGTCTGAGCATTGAGACTTGCAGTGTAAACACAGTCGGAGACACACTTTCTCCTTCACTGTGGTAAATACAGAGGTGAGAGAGAAACATTTTGAGAAAATTTCTGACCTCATGCCACAGTTCTGCAGCTCTTCAGAGGAGTATCAAATGTAGATGTTACTGGGAAAACTGTTACCTGTTAGGAATCCAGACTCCTATGCTATGTAGGGAGTCCAGGCTCCTATTTTGAAAGGTGTTCTCTGTCTTTAGTTTTCTCTGTGTTTACTTCCTGTTTGATAATTGTCTTCACCTGTTACACACTGATTAGTTTGGTTTTTTAAGTTCCCTGTCTGTATGTTCTAGTTGTTGGTGATTGCCGATGTTTGGTGGATTGTTTGTATTTAAGATTGCTCTTTGGATGTTTCTGTTTTTTTGGATTTTTGACTTTGATTTATGGATTTTGGATTACCCCTTTGGAAATTGGATTTGGATATACCTGGCCTCTCGTGTTTCTTGTCCTGGACTGTTTTGTATCACCCTGCTGTTTGCACGTATCGTCACCCCTTTGTCATTTAAATGGTTAGTGTTTGTGTTGTTTTGTGTTTTGTTCTTTGATTAAATACTGTTTATTATGTAGTTTCCGTGTCTTGACGCATTTTTACTTCACAAACACAACCGTCCCATCATAACAGCATCACCAACCACTTCGATGACAGCATAGCAGCATTTCCTTTTGTTCAGTTTCCCTAAATTTTTTTTTGTCCTGTTCCTGTCACCATGTCTCACTGGCCAAGCCAGAGAGGAAGACCAATGGACAGTTACATTCAGGATTTTTGGAGGAGATCTATGATCTACCCATTGAGGACAATGCAATAATGACCATTTTTAGGTTCGGATTGGACCCGGCCTTTAAAAATGTTGTCCCCGTGTCTAGTTTAACATGGCCTATGTCAATTTCACCCTGCGGATAGCCAGTTCGAACCTCCAACTGAGGAAGGCGGAGGTCGAACCCAAGGCCCCAGTGGTGGAGTTTGCCAGCTCTGGACCTACCCTCTCATCATCCCATGACACGCAGCAGCAGCCTGGGCCTACCGCCAACTTGCAGTCAGAGCCCGAGGTGACCGAGGGATGGATCGCCCCGGAGCCAGAGCTGGAGAGGCCCGATCAGGGGTGCGAGCCGGTTTCAGCTGTGGAGGAGGTGGACTTGTCATTGGGGCGCGAGGGTGGCCAGGTTTGGGGTGCTCAAGAATTTCTGCTCGGGTTGGCAACTGTGTATAGACCACCTGGACCCTACACTGATTTTCTGAAAGAATTTGCAGAGTTCCTATCGGATCTGTTGGTTAACACCGATAAAGTATTAATTGTAGGAGACTTTAATATCCATGTAGACAACACAAATGATCCATCAGCAATCGCATTCACAGAGTTGCTACATTCATTTGGGATAATACAACACATTAACAAACCTACCCATCGTTTTAATCATACACTCGACTTAATTCTATC
>JAZGTJ010015064.1:0-13636 GCA_036877575.1 Botia almorhae
CTGCTCTCTTCTCTCCAGAGCGTCACTCTTTCATCTCTCTCTCTCTCTGCTAGGACTTCGAGGAGGATCCCAGGGCTCAGGGTGCCCGAGGTCACCGGAGGTCAGTAAGCCGAGGTTCATACCAACTACAAGCCCAGATGAACAGAGCTGTGTATGATGAGAGGTAAACGCCTAAACTGACCCTGACTGTTTTTACTGTGTTCCTAAAGTCCCATTTACACTGTGTGCTCAGTTAAACTTGTTCTTTCTGCTGTAGTTATAGCAACATGCACAAAACGACATTTTTACATTCGTATGTGTGCAAAACAAATGCTGAAGTTTCAGTACACTGAGTGATTGTGACTGTGTGGTATTGTGGTTGCTATAACTATAAATATAAGTAATGATAATAGTACAGATGACTTATCAATGACTACTAACGGTTTGTTAGTTATGTATAAAATACTTTCATTTTATAAGTGCTTTACATTTTGAAATACAATAATTAAAATGTCACATGTCAGGCCTCCAGGCAGCCTGGTGCCCACCTCAGTGGCAGAAGCCAGTCGAGCTATGGCGGGCGACACCACCCTCAGTGAGAACTACGCCTTCGCCGGCATGCATCACATCTTTGACCAGCATGTCGACTCAGCTGGTGAGGAACAACTCATTTCCATACAGACGACCACAAATGATTTAAGATGATTTGGAATCGGTGTAGATGTCGAGTTCATGGTTTTGATGGGTATATTTAGCTTTATTTAACTTTATACATTTACTGTTTTATCTTCTCAGTGCCACGATTGCAGTTTGCCAATGATGATAAGCACCTCCTTGCCTGCTGCTCATTGGATGGGACCTTGTCAATCATGACTCTGTCCCCTCCTCCACCTGCTGTAAAGGTGACACTGAAGGGGCACGCAGGGCCCGTGACCGACTTCGCCTGGTCCCTTAGCAACGACATCATTGTGTCCACATCAAAAGACGGCACTCTGCGGATCTGGAACACAGAGGACGGCCGCTGTATCCGAGAGGTGCTCGACCCAGAAGGAAGTGAACTCTTGTGCTGCACCTTCCAGCCCATGAACAACAACCTGACTGTGGTAAAGAGCAGAGATTATTACTGCTGAAACACTGCAGACGTTACACACACCATCCACTGTCTTTCACAAATAACTTCTATAGTATGTAGTATATAGTACACAGTGTAGTATATAGTATAGTATACAGTATAGTATATAGTATAGTGACTCAATTCCTA
This sequence comes from Botia almorhae, assembly GCA_036877575.1. Classification (NCBI taxonomy): domain Eukaryota; kingdom Metazoa; phylum Chordata; class Actinopteri; order Cypriniformes; family Botiidae; genus Botia; species Botia almorhae. The sequence continues at coordinate 1,241 of JAZGTJ010015064.1, forward strand.
TTCATAAATGAAAATATTTTTGAATTGGCAATTTGTAAAGCATCAGTCACAAAAAAGTCCACAAAGAACATGTCTGTTACATAATGAGAACTTGATGTGCAGTGTGTCCTTCAGTGTCTCAGATGTGTGTTGTGCTCACAGGTTGGGAACAGTAAACACGTCCTGCAGGTGGTCAACATCTCCACAGGGAAGAAGGTGAAAGGAGGTTCCAGTAAGCTGACGGGGCGAGTGCTCTCGCTCTCCTTTGACGCTCCAGGGAGAATCCTGTGGGCTGGTGATGACAGAGGAAGCATTTTCTCCTTCCTCTTCGACATGGCTACAGGTATGGAGATACTTTCATACGTGCCCACATGGAATCTGCAGATTTTATTTTCCACATTTACACTGACTTAAAGAGTTCTATTGTTTTTTTCTGGTAAAATATGTTAAACACAGCTGAGAGTATTAAACTTGAATTGATAACTGAGGAGGAGTGAGGTTTTTGTGAAGTTGAGGTTTGTCTTCTGTAGGGAAACTGACTAAAGCGAAGAGGCTGGTGGTAAATGAAGGCAGTTGTATCTCCGGTATCTCAGCCCGCTCGTGGATCAGTCGAGAGGCGCGGGACCCCTCGTTGCTCATCAATGCCTGTGTGAACAAACTACTGCTGTACAGGTCAGAACACACCTTCACTCCTCAATAACAGGATATAAGGAAGGATTGTATGATAAAGAAGGATTACTGAACACGATTTCAGTCACTAATATTTCTTAAAACATATCATTGACTCATTTAAATGCAGCATTTGAATGAATTGTCATATTCAAATCTTTGTATGTATGTAGCTTTGAATAGAGGTGGCCACATTGATAAATGTGTCACTGGTTTTGACAGGGTTGTGGATAATGAGGGCACTCTACAGCTGAAGAGGAGTTTCCCCATCCAGCAGGAATCTCAGCAGCTTCACAGCATCTTCTGTCCTCTCATGTCCTTCAGACAGGGAGCTTGTGTTGGTAAGACTGATCTGATAAAACATTTAAGGAATGTATTTTTAGTATTGCTCTGTGAACATTTACAAACACTACAGTTAACTGGTCATGTAATGTGGCAATACAGTTTGCATTATCTTAGCAACCTGTTAACCTCAAACTGTCAATCAAATTTGAGCTGAGGTTTCTCATTATGTAGAGTGTTCCAAATCAGTCACATGTGAGGTTCCATTTCACTTAGAATGCAGCTGTCTATAGTATACAGACAGTAAGCATCTCACTGTTTTGGAACAAAGCCAAAGTAAATCTCTGAGATGTTCCCTCATGCAGTCACGGGCAGCGAGGACGCGTGTGTGTACTTTTTTGATGTGGAGCGCAACACTAAGGCCATCGTGAACAAGCTGCAGGGCCACAGCGGGCCCGTGCTGGACGTCAGCTTTAACTGTGATGAAAGCCTGCTGGCCTCCTCTGATGCCACTGGAATGGTGATCATCTGGAGACGCGAGCAGAAGTGACCACAGTAACTCCGAGCTTTCGCAACCATGGCAACAGCGTCCTTCATGCAGGCTGACATAAACCACGTGCAATGAAACTCCAGAGTCCGACTGTAAATTTATAAACGATTGTTGTAATGTTTTAATAGCGTCTCAGTGGACTGAATGAACTTCTGCTGGCGAACAAGAAACCACATGTTCTGACTGAGAACTGCTGTTGCTGTTTATGTTGTGTGGGATGTGCTGCTTGTTTGTGACTGTGGACTTCATCAGTGCTTTGCGGTCAGAATGTTTATTTTAAATGAGAGACGAAGGATTAATATAATACATTCTTCTGACTGTGCATTGTGTGACTGTAGATATGCGTGTATAAATAGTCAATAACGCTACTGTATTTATGCCTCGTTTAAACTCAGTAAATCACACTAGCTAAATATACTACTGAATAAGTTATTTGTGTGCTGTAGTTTCTTCCACATCTCTTACATTTAAAGAGCATTTAGTTAAGGGCTTGTTCTAACACATATGACTGTTATTTGAAAGTGAATGCTTATTTCAATGAGTGCGCGTTTTTGTTTGTAAAGACTTTTATTTTGAAGAACAGATAAACTAATTCTCACGATTCCAGAGATGCGGTCCGTCTGACGGAGGGTGTATGGTAAGAAAAAATGCCATATCATATAAAGATGCCACACTGCACATTATGTCAGAGGTCATCGGTGCATTCCATGCATGCAAAAAATGCATCCTGCAGTATAAAATCATGAAAGCATGTTGTGTGTTCAGTCATGTACACAATCACTCATGTAATCTGTCAGTATAGAGACATGAGCTATAGCACAGCACTGACACTTATTCATGACAGCTCGAATCAATATCATGTAAGAAACCTCAGAGCTGAAGTCATGTGACCATTTGCTGCTTATTCAGCACTTGGCAGCACAGAACCGAATCTCCAGACACATGCAGTCAGTGGTGAATTCACGCACCATTTTGCCTTGTCTGTGTAGTGTACAGTATGTATAACTACCAACTTACTGAATAACTCGCATGTTCCAGGCAGCCGTTGCAGCGCTGCAGTTCTGTCCTCTCTGAAGAGCTCCTCATCCAGGAGTTAGTTTAAGTGCTGCTTTGTGGAAATGTGTTGATTCATCATTTGGATAGTGGAATTAGTGGTTTAGATGGATAGCTAGTGTTTGCCATTTGAAGTTGGATGGCCACGCCCTCACAGCGTCGTCTGTTTGCTCAGATTCAGCTGTGTGACGCTCCAGAGGTCAGACTGTAACAATGTTCTCCATTATCTTGTGTGTTACATGCTGCTGTCTAGACACTAATGTACACTCATCTGAATGACATGTGATTAATGTGCACTGTGTGATGAAACATCATGTTTTTCAGCCTGTAGTTTTAGGTCTGTGCGTTTGGCCGGTCCTGGATGTTGATTGGTCAATGCAGCAAACACATGCAACAGGTGTGATGTCATGGCTTCATCACTCTGCAGTTCATTCTACTTTCAGCATAAGAATAACAGGATTACATTTAACAACTTTTATCATCTGTTTACAAGCGCAATAAATGAAGGCTGTTCTGAATTGTAAATGTATTCCAGACGCGTTATATTTAACACTCTTTAACAGCAGCGAGATCTCCTGCATCTAATATTCATGATATACAATATAAGTCAAGAAGTGTATAGTTCTGTTTGAACAATAATCTTGTTTGAACATGCCCAGAGCAGCATGTAGCACAAACACACAGACACTGTGTAAGACTTCACAACTGTTTATTGATCGTGGTGATAATATTGCAGATCGAAACAGCAGCACCTTGAGCTTTCACAGTATTACTGTTAACAGCTGTTCTTGTTTTGTGTTAACAGAGCGTCCCTCATTGACATTATATCTTAAGGCATGTAGTACACTAGAAAGACATCATGTGGTTTAAAGAGTTTCTGCTTGAATTGTGGCTGCAGATGTTGAGTAGCACCATTATTGCCGAGCCTCTGCAGAACTTCATATCGCTGTAGAATCGTTCATGAACAGACTCATCCACAGTCACTAGCAGCATTATGTACTTGCAGTTTAATTGATAATTTCTGTAAGCGTGGCTTTTTCCTTCCTGATCACACATGCAAGTCAATCAACACACATGCAATTATTTTTGCTAGCTGCATCAGATGGTGTTTGAGCTGGTTTCACATTTTGCATCGTACAGAATTCATCCTGACGATCAGATAGAAGTGACTCGTCTGTGGAGCTCATTTGTTTTCATTCTGATGATCAGTCTTTTCCTTTCATTTCCTTAGTTGCTGGTGGAGTCACTTTCTCCTCTTTTTTGGTGCCTTTCTTTGTGTCCTGTGGCTTTTCTTCTGCTTTCTCCTCTTTCTCTGGCTCTGGTTTGCCTGTTTCTTTGTCTCCGTTGGTGATGGTCTCCACAGTTCTGGTCAGAACCTCTTCTGTGGGGGTGGGTTCCTCTTTGGCTGGGCTGCTCTGCTTTCCATTGGAGACGACCTCCTCTTTTCCCTTCTGCTGCTCTTCATCTTCTTTTTCTTTCTCTTCACTCACCGGTGAGGATGATTTTTTCTCTTCCTCCTCTGTATCACTTTTTTTGTCATTCTTTTCTGGCTCTGTTTCTTCTGCTCCAGAATCGCTCTTCTTCTCCTCATCTTTTACAGATTTGGTCTCCTCTTCCTCTTCTTTATCGTCCTCTTTTTCAGCTGCTTCTTCCTTCTCTTCCACAGCTTTAGCTTGTTCTTCATCCTCTACCTCTTTCCCTTCTTCACCCTCCTTCTCTTCTTCTTCTTCATCTTTGTCACTGTTTTCTTTCTCTTCTTTGTCCGATGTTGGAGTTTTGTCTCCACACAGTTCTGTCTCCTCAATCACCTCCACTTTCGGTTCCTCCTCCTCCTCCTCTCCCTCTTCTCCCTCTTCTTCCTCCGCACCCTCTCCCTCCTCTACTTCCTCATCCCCTCCGTCTTCCTCCTCTTCTTCCTCCTCAGCTGCACCCTCTTCTTCCTCCTCAGCTGCCCCCTTATCTTCCTCCACACCCTCTCCCTCCTCTTCTGCTGTTTCTTCCTCATCTCCTCCTTCCTCTTCCTCACCCTCAGGAGCAGCAGAACTTACTTTGGCTTGTTCAGCAGCAATAATCTCTTCCTCTGCCTCTTCCTCCTCTCCGCTGTCCTTTCCATCTCCAGCTTCTTCTGCCACTTCCCTCGCCACCTCTGCCAGGTCGTCATCGATGTCACTCTCTCCTTTGGTCTCCTCAATGATCTCCTCCACTATTTTATGTTTGATCTTTTTGGAAGTTTTGGGCTGACTGTATGCAAAGCCAGGGCTTGATAAACTTCCAGAGATTGTCTGGAAGCGTGTCTCCTCACCCTCCAGCAGCTTCCTAAATTGGACAGAGAAATGATGGGGTTTGTTGACCTAAACAGCATTGAATACACAGCATGTCATTGTTGTGTGCAGCAGAACCTGTAAGCTGCTATTTCAGCGTCCAGGGCCATCTTGACATTCAGCAGATCCTGATATTCTCTGAGGTGACGAGCCATTTCCCATTTCGTTCCCTTCAAGTCGTTTTCCAGCTGGTGGATCATCTCCTGATAAAAGATCAAACAATTCCCAAATTAATCAGTTTGTAATTAAAACCATCATTGAACACAGCAAATACACAACACGAAATGATGGAACGGGGAGTATTGTGTAACTGTTCTGTTAAAAAATGCACAATTGAACTCATCAAGTTCTCATGCTGTGGGAATGATCTCAGCGCAGCTAAACATCATTTTAAACCAGGCGAGTCAGAAAGAATCGCGCACAGACTCAAGCAGGAGATACTGCAGCGCGGTAATGTAAATCTTGTGCCTGCGCTGTAATGCGTAATTGCGCCCTCAGTGCGCAAACCTGCTAAACGACACCAGTGTTTCTAAACCTAGTGAGCAGAGTTTGGGCATCACTGGCGCGTTGGAACACATTAGGTTTGACTGCATATTAGTTATACAAAAAATAAAAACATCTAAATAATGCCCATAACATACTGTACCAGCACACCAGAAAAACATAAAACTGTAAAACTGTTTATTCAGTTATATTTAGTATTACTTTTATATCATTAGACAGATTGATCGTTTAGTAAAATCTATATAAGTAATTTAATTCTGTTTTACATGTACATTTCCATGTGAATGAACTTGAGAAACGCACCTGATAACTGCTGACGTCAGTGTTGTGGCGGTCCTCGATGTCACGCAGTTGTCTTTCCAGTGACTCTTTGCTACCTCGAAGCGCCTCCAGTTCAATGTTCTTGGCTTGGATCTGACGGCGGTAATCGGCAATCTCATCCCGTATGGACTTTATTGCATCCTTGTTCTGCTCCGCCGCTTCTGTCAGCACAGTGTAGCGGCACTTAAACACCTCTTCAGCCTGCTGGAGGTTCTTGGAGGAAAGCCCGTCCAGCTGCGCACGGATCTCCCGGAGCGCGGAGGTGATGTCGGTTTTCTGGAGGTTCCTCGTTTCCACTACCGGCACCTGTGCAGCTTGAAGCTGGGCCAGGAGTTCGCTGATCTCCTCCTCGTGGTTCTGCCGCAAGAAGTCGATTTCATCCACAAGAGCCTGAAGTTTTCTCTCCAACTCCAACTTCATCAGAATCGTGTTGTCCTTGTCCTTCTTCATGCCTTGAATCGCAGACTCCAGGTTCTCCCTGAGCCGGGCTTCATCTTCACATCGCTCCCTCAGTCGCTGGAGATCCTCGTCCATGTGGTCCGTGTCCAGCAGGATCTGCGCCTTCTCCTTGTGGAGTTGCTCCAGGGCGCAGCGCAGGTCCTGAAGCTCTCGATCGTACCCATCGCTATGCAGCGACTGCGACAGTTTGTACTGCTTCAGCGCCTGGATTTCAGCTTCCAGCTGTTTGTTCTGCTCCTCTAAGAAACGCACCTTGTCGATGTAACTGGCGAAGCGGTCGTTGAGTCCCTGGAGCTGCTCCTTCTCGTTACTGCGCGCAGGGTCTCCATTCAGCGCCGCGCTCAGCTCGAACCCATCCGGAGACGCGAGCACCGCGGGGTTGTAAGTCCTGGAGATAGGCACGGTTGAGGTTCTTTTAAATGACAGTGAAGAACCGGGACCGTTTACAGCCCATGAGTGTGAGCGCATAGCGGAGGACGGAGGACGGGCGCTCCGCGTCTCAAGAGTCCTTCTGCGGGAAGATGTCAGTATCATGTCCATGCTGCTTGTGAACGGGTGGTGTAGTGAGGGCATCGCTGCTTCAGGTCCCGCTGTATTTATACGCTCGCTTACTTTGTCAACGGTGCAAGAGCAGCCCCTCCCTTTTTAAATCGATGTATAGGAATGAACTTCAGCAGATTCAGCTGCACATCTGTGTATATAACCGCGTGAACGGTTCCTTTATGCACCAATAAAGCGGAACCCACGTGCTTTTACTGCACTGGTTTAATTTATTTTTCTTAATGTACTGCTGCAATGTTTACATTGCTTTATGGTTTACAGTTGCCCTTCCACTGAACATGCGTTTGTTGTGCATATATTGTGTGTATTATTATAGCTATATGTCATGAGGACTTGATGTTTTGTTCACTGTAGAAGAAGCAGCCGGTTCTTGATCAGTGAAGGATCATGTTGAATGTGATTTTGATGCAGTCGAAACATCTTGTCATTATGCGTGCAGACTTCAAAGTCACGTTTGTTACACATACGCTACAGTGCAGATATTAAACAGATGATACAGTTCAATCTTAAATCTACAAATACACAGTATAAGCCCATTTTAAGCACCTTTTTCTTGTGATTTAAAACATTATGGGATGCAACATTCATTTTTAAAAGTGCAAATTTGTAGTCTCTTAATTTATATGCATTTATAAAAAACTGCATGTATAATCATGTAAAATCTTTGTAAAATGTTAATGTTTAATGTAATTAAAATACAGATGAACATATAGATGTTTAGGAAGTATATAATGTCACACTGCACTAAACTGACAGATGTGCATATATTGCACTGCTACAGTATAGCCCATTAAATACAAGCCTGCTCTTGTATTCATGGCTATGCCGGGAGGAATGAACCAATCAGCTGCCGGCTGCAGGTGATGCATCAGAGATTTGGCCTCTGTTGTCAGGAAAGTTCAATAATGCAGTAAAGTATCAAGGTGACAAACGTTTCCATGAGCACCATATTTCAGCATGACAAAAGAGCAAGAGCCCTTCTGTAAATACATAATTCAAACAAAAATCTGCTTCTTACAGCTGGACCTTAATGAACCCATTAATGAAGGAGAGATTATAAATCAACAGACAATATAAACAATCTGACAATATTGTTGATTTATTTATTTGCGTTATAAATGTGCTGTGAGATTTAATCTTCTCAAATGCACTTGCTGATGTTTTTGCTGGGGAATCGCGTGCCACACTGGAACACTGGATGTTGAAATGTAATTGTATCACCTAAACAAAGTTGCTTTTTTTGTGGCTATAAAATTGCACAGTCATGCTTTTGGATGTTTAGTGCACGGGTGGATGTTTTAAACCCGACTGTGAGCCAACAGAGGAGTGAAGAGCTGCTGAGTCAGGTCCAGAGAGACGCTGTCAGCCAATACAAGGCCATGCAGAAAAGCACCGCACAAACACAGCTCAATTACTGTACCAAACCCATCTGAATGTAAGACGAGTAAACAGAGATATGTGTCTGTGTGTCTGTGTGTTCTGGGGTAAAAACAGATGAGAACTGAACTAATGATGTTCTACACTGAGAAACACAAACATACAGAAACTAAAAGACATTTGCATCCTTTCATGCTACAGGAGTCTGTGTTAAATAGATGAACAGACAAAAAGCGTGTTCTGTAATCCGGCTCTGTGTGCTTCTTCTGTTCAAAATGAAATTCCTGAGTTTTGAAATGATTTCTAAATGTATAATGAAAAACAGTAAACAAATGCTGTGCAGTTCTTGCCGTCAGTCCTCAGAGAAGCTCTCAATTATTTAATTTAATTATAAGTTCAGTTTTCAAACACGAATATAAACAGCCTTTGACAGCCTGCATTCTATGAGGTGCTGCTGAGAGTTCCACGCTTACATTTCAGAACGGAACAGAATCTCAGCATCAGTCGTCAGCATCTCTCTCTGTTTGTCAGCGGCTCTCCAGTCCGGCTGACATCACTGGTTTTCCTGCAGACACATTTTCCTCTTCCTGCATGCAGTCTTGCTCCGCCCTCTGCAGCACACAGATAAATTGGATGTCTCCTTCACAGAAGAGTGTGTGTGTGTTTGTTTTTACTGCAGACTGGAGTCTGTTTGTGAGATACATGTTTGTGCATCTAATGTTAACTAGTATGAAACAGATCAATGTTGATCAGTTTGTGCTCGTCACATTTAGCTGTGCAAATTCAAATCAAAATGATAAATATACACGTTACTATGCGCATGCATGTTGTCATTGGACATTAGATGAAATTAGATTTGTTTTCGCACCTCTGAAATGATGTCAGAATGCACAGGAAGTCAAACCAATAATAAAACGATTTAAACTGCACATGCAGAAGTTCACTGATCATCACTGAAGCTGCTGTGAACACAAGGAGGAATGAGCTGCAGTGTTTGGTTCAGATGATCTGTGTAAGGAAGTGATTTCTCTGTGGTGTCATGAGACTCTGCTGCAGAGATCTTATTGAGTATTTGCCTAATGTGTCTGCCAAAGAACAGAACAAGTGTGACTTCATTACTGCCACGGCCATAAATCACACACACACACACACACACGCACACACACACACATAATGATGAACAACCTCTACTTTTATAACCCAACAGTTATAGTTAATTTCATGAAAGGGCTGTATCAGGACTCATACACCTGTCTTTCTCTCTCTGTGTCTCTCTCTCTGTTTTGGTGTCTTTAGGAGTCTTGCTGCCTGGACATGCATCATTTGGTGCATTAGATGCTGCATTGTGGCTGTCACCTGACTTCTATCCTCCCTCTACAAGTGCGAGGCAACAGCCAGAACCTGCAGTGAGCATTACTACTCCTCAAACCCCCCTCTCTCAGTATGATAAAGGCAGATGAGGAGAGGTGGTGCCACCTGTGACGTGGGCCGGTCCAGCACTGCATTGCAGCCAGACCACACCCCTCAACAGCAGCCACATCCAGCCCACAGACAGGCAACAGTGAAGGTCATGATGAATTGTCTTCTATATGTGTGCTGCTGTGGTCACCATTTATTCCCTCGTCATGTGATCTCTGTGTACCAGTAAAGACATGATATGTTATGTGGTTAAAAGCAGTTCAAGTTACTTTCTGTCCGCATTAGATTTTGAAGTTCAACACACATGTATGGTGAGAAATTGAAACAGTAAACTTCCTAATCAATATTGAACAACAGTAACATTCTGAAAAAAGTATATCATTTCACAAATGGATGGAATTCCCATCAATATCTGTTTTAATTCTGAAAGCAGATGGCTGCCATAACCTTCCTGACATGAGACAATGAGTGGTAACATCTACAGACTGCATGAACCCCATCAGCAGATCCAAAGTCAGAAACACTGTGTTTTCTGTGCTGAGCCTCCGACTTCAACACACTCCAACAGAGTGTGTTATCAGAAAGGTGCTGCTCTGGTGAAAAGCTCTCTGGCCTCAGTCACGCAAGCACCTACAGACTGGATGTACTGGACCCTGCTGATGACTTCTGTGTAAAGGTGGAGGGGTGTGGCTTTGAGGACAGAAGAACTTCCTCTACACTCTGAGCGTGTCTTTTATATTCAGCTGCAGTATTTAACTTGCTCTTTTTCTTTGAAATCAATTTCAATTCATCTAATTCACTTCCGTTGTTTCTCAAATTCAAAACAGTGTTTCCCAGCAAGTATCAGATTTGACCAGATATTAAATATGAATAGACTTTCTGCACCTTCAGGTCAAATAGAGTAATTGCTCTGACACAGGTTTGAATGAAAGCTTTTCAACTCTTTTCTGATGGAACGGACATGTTGGTTTTAGAGTTGATCTTTTGTAGCTCACATCTGACATTTCTGAAAACAAATATTTTGTCTTCCCACAGAACTGTGAGTTCTTATTGTCTCAGATTGCCATGGTAGAACAGAGTGTTTGTGACTAAAGAGATAAAGGCAGATAAAAACAGGGGAAAGAGCCACAGAATCAGAGGAGGAAATGTTGAACCTTCTACGCACAAGCAGCGTACATGTTTACAAACTAGTAAAACAGAGCTGTAATCTAATGAAAGATGTCTACTTTAAAGACACTTCATTATAAGAGTTGTGTGTGTTCATTTGTTTAAAATGTTGGTTGCTACAAGATTCTTATACTTCTGTTCATCTTATTTCATAGCTTATTTCAAATAAACAAATATGATAAACAGTATAACTGATTGTGTACACACCGCTTTCCATAGAATTATTTAACCAGCCAGTTTATTGACAATTATCTATGCAGGCGTTACCACGCAAGAAACACTGTGTGAGAAACAGCAGCAGCTCCCCCTGCTGGACGTTGAGGATCACTGCCCCTCATACTATATTTATTATGCCCGTCATGTTTATTATGTCTGTATCAAGAATATTAAAATATGTTTACATTAATTACAAGTAAATCAGAATTAAAGTTGGTATGTTTGGTATTATTACGTAGTTTATTTATGTTTCTTGACAGGTTTTGTATCAGTTTGGGTTAAATAGAATGTACGTAACCTGCAATTTTATATTTCAAACAGAGATGGCAGTAGAGAAGCGAAAATGACAGATTACAGCTTTAAATAACACATTGAAATGAAGGCAATGACACTGTTTCAACACTGGATGGCTCTCTGTTCCTGCCTAAAACAAAGACCATGAAGATTCATGACTCTTCATTTGACATTTTACTGCTGGTGTAGTTCATTCCGTGTTTAAATTCTCTTGTTAACATTTGAAATGCCCTGATGTGAAAGAAAATGATGCAGATAAAATATTCAGGACATCTTGTTGAGAAATTCAGGCACATAAATGATTTAAATAAACAAGCAGAGCTCATTAATCACCCCTTTAACACAATGTGCATTTGAACTGAATTTATTTCAACCAAAGAATAAAGAGCCACATGTCAATTACAAAGAAACACAGATAACAACATTCAGATGAATTACTAACAGTTATTTAGGAAAGGAATGTCATTCTCTAAAATCATTTAAATTTCTTTGGTTCAGAAATGATGGAAACAGTGAGAAGTGGCTTTTAAAAACTGTTCCTTGATATATTACACATGCAGCTTAATGTAACAGAGAGGAAGTAAGAGAGAGAGAGAGAGAGAGAGAGAGAGATTGATTGATTGATGGAGAGGACTCCAGACACACGCGTCACACACACCGGAACTGTGATGTTCAGACACTAGGTCCTCATCTAACACACCAGTCCATCTGATTCATTTCATTTCAGCGAACTGTCGCTGGTCCGAGCCGCTGGATTCACGCTTAAGAGAGAGATGTGACGTGAGTACGTGATTTAAACGTTTTTTTTCGCGTCTGATCTTTACCTGCAAACACACCTGATGTTACTGCAGATCAGTCTGAACTGATCAGTCATTACATACGAACTGCATGAACAGAGCCGAGAACTGATGTTTGGTGCCTGAAGCACTAAATATGTTTAGTTTAGTCTAGTTCGGTTTATTATTATTATTACAGTCATATAGAAAAGAGGTCTGTCACTTTGTGAACAATACACACTGAAACAATATATGCACAAAAGTAACAGAGCTGCTGAAGTTACACTCAAATGATTACAAGCGTAAAATATAAACTGTTTCTGGATTGTTTTGTAATGGCCCTTGTCAACACACATTTGAGCATTTTGCATTGAGCATTTTATCTCAACTCTAATCACAGAGATTCAGCACATGATCAACAATGATGGCACTGTTTACAGGTTACCGG
>JAZGTJ010015066.1:0-13633 GCA_036877575.1 Botia almorhae
TCTGGTGCAAGAAACGTTGACCAATGTTCAAAAAGGAACTTGAGGAGAGACACATATTTTAAAGCTTTTTAAGGCTTTATTTAATATTGTGATGAAATATAAGCTGCCTCATCAGCATGTTAATGTGCTTTCACTGGTCAAGATGCTATAATTAAACCACACAGATTCCACAGGCATTAGTAAGACCAAAAAGCACTTTCCCCAGTCAAACCCAGACCTGTATGACTACAGTTTGAGGAGGTGAAGACATGTTTTCACCCTGAATATCACCACACTGAGTCATAACTAATCTTCTTCAACCTTTTATCTCTCTCTCTCGCTTGGCCTTGATTTAATCACATCTGAATGTCTCTCTCTCCTCACCTGTCTGTCTGGTCTATGAACCGCAAATACATTAACTGCATGCATTACTGGAGCTTCTGGAAGACACAAGCAGACAGAAGAAACTAATATACACACCAGGATTAGATTATAGACTGTGAGATACAGAGTCACGTTACAAACGAAAAACCACCACTGCAGTTTCCAGGAAAAGCAGAAAGCTGTCCGCAATCACACAATAGAAACTACGGCAAGAGAACTCGATCAAACAACAAATGTATCATTTACACCACACGCAAACAATTACTGATTTAGCAAATTCAATTAAGATTTAAACTAGATAATGATAAAAATAAAATAGTAAACAAATGGCAACAACAGTAAAAAAAAGTAACACATTTCTGCAAACAGACAAACAATGTGTGCAAATCAGAAACCAAACTACAGAAAACTACAGAATTAAAAAGCCCTGGACTCATGCATAAGAAAACAGCAATACAGTATCCGAGACCGAAAGCAATACAGTATCAAAGAGATGCGCGGGTCAAAAGTAACAGATCGGTTTGAGACACATTTCTCCAATTACAATGAAACATGAATGAAGCAAGACGCCTCGCAGGCTGAGAGCCAAACCCACAATCAAGAGGAAATGAACAAGCGCTCAACACACACACCTTTTACTCACTGTTGAGGAAATGTATGAGAACGAAACAAACAGGGTTTTGTAAAACAAACAGGGTTTTGTAAAACAAACAGGGTGTTATTCTGCTTTCTAGATACTAGATACTTCCACGTAAAACACTAGAGTTCCCTCTGAAAGCTTAGCCTTTAATTAGCAGCACCTCCGACCCACAACAGTGTCTGTTCCTCTATGATAATGTTACTGCTAGCGGCACACGGCTGCGACATTTAATCCACAGGAACACGACACGCCACGGAGGTCAAATGTCTTCTGAGAGAACCCCCACAGCTACGGCCTCTCGCAATCACCAAACACCTCCTAAGTTCACATGCGTAGAACCCACTTAATAAAGCAACAGTGAGCTAGTCTTGGTGAGCTGGCCTGTAAAAGAAGTCGTTTAGAGCGAGAAACGTCGTTCGCGAGAAGCCACGCGGCGCTTCTGGGAATCAATAGTCACCCTAATGAGGTTTCACGCCCAACCGAGCCTCTCCATTAGAGGCCTAAATAACTTATCGAAGGCTATGAGGCTCATCTGAGTAAGAACAGGCCCTTGCGCCTGTCACTGTTGTGTTTTCGTCTTTAAACACGGCCTGTTATGCTTTTAGCTGACAAACACTTGCTCCTCGGCTGCAGCCGCAGGCCGTCATGCGAGCTAAATATAGTTAAAACGTTTACTGTATCAGACTGCTGGTTTTTCACTGTGCTGCAGAAGAAGGGAACACAAAGACAGGGAGATGTGAGACGTGTCCGGCCGCAACAATGCGGCAGTGTCGATTTATGCATCTGATATGGAAAACCACCGTCAATGTGACTTCTGAATGCAAATCGCATTCAAAGCACAGTGCTTTTTGTCCCCCACAGCCCGCTTGGCTTGCTGCAGTCACCTTTGCTGTGTTTCCACAGCACGTCTGCATTATTCTTAAAACAATCTACACCCCATTTTAAATTAAGGTTCCATGTGACCTGCCAAATACCAACTGGGCAGAGGTTGTAGGTTTGAATCCCAGGGAATGTTCTGACATCGTGCTGATATAAAGTAAAAAATTGGTTTATATAAAAGCTTTTGCCAAATGAACCAATGTAACTGTACATACATGTTGTTCATGGAGTCATACATGAAGAAACATGTTCTAAACACTGAGCCTGTGCAAAGCAGAACTAGAACACGTTCCACACAGACTGTTAGGACAATGCAGTTCTCCTCAAACCCTAAACATAAACTTCAATGTTATCCATAAACTGTATCTATAAACCTCAAACCCTACTCTTTACTAGGGTTCACTTAGTTGGGTTCTAAACCCAACTCCAAGTTCTAAACCAAAACCCTATAGTCCCAAACGTTCTTAGCTCCATTTACTAAACCAGTGACTCACCGTACGCCGTCATGGTGCCCACGTAGGGCCCGTCCATCACGCTCTGGTTCTCCTCGGCGAGCGCTTTAATATACCGCTTGCTGAGGTCCAGTATCTGCATCCGCAGCTGCGCGCTGCTCTCGTGCGTCGCCCTCTGCTGAATGGTGAAGTGAAGGAGCATCATCCCCCATATGAAGCCGAAACTGACGAGGAAGAAGCCCAGCTTCTGAGACGACAGCTTCCACAGGAACATGGAGCCCATGGCGAGGGAGTTCGTTCGTGTGAGTGCGTGCGTGGAAAACCTGTGATTCAAGACTTCAGTATCATGTTGTCCTCTGAGTGGAGTGGCAGGACAGGATATGAGGGGCGTGGCCTAACGTTCTTTTTCTATGTCTGCTCCTCGCTGTAGCCCATCCTCTCAAGCTGTCAATCACACCAGAGACACGCCCACCAGATATGACATCGCAGTGATGAAGGCAAAAAAGGCTGGAAAGTGGAATTAAGAGAAAGTAGTTAAAAAAAGATTAGTATAGTCCTCCGACCGTATAGCCCTCCAGAAACACCACATAGTAGAAAGATTATAAAAACATTTCTTTACATATAAGTTTAAACCCTCGTGCTGTTTAAACCACCTTTTGGTTACTGGTTATACCTCGTGACACGGCATGAAGAAGGTGCGAGTCATTAAAAAAACGTAATTATACACGACACAGAATGAACAGGAAGCGTAGCAACAAGAAAAGCAGGCATGATCTGTTGTGAGGGCGTCTGAATCTTTACAAAACACTGATCCTGAAGCGTTAAACCATCACCTCCATAATCACGAAACATCAGACAGGATCTTCATGGAACCTTTACTCCAGCGCATGACATGACTGACCTGACCGACTTGTTCTGGAGATGAATATTCTGACATCTTCTCATTACAAAATATATATATAAAAGTTATATTCTAAACCGTAAAAAAAATCTGTTTTTATGTAAGAAAGGACGACACACGCATTTGGAAAGACACGAAAGTGTGAATCAATAATGACTGAATTTCTTGATGAACTGTCCCTTTATAATATCGCCAAATCACCATAACGATAACCAAATACAATAATCAAACATGCAACTGTGCTGCCTGGCAACATGACATCATAATGGACAATCAGATGACCACAGGCGCAAACAGACTGAAGGTTTTCACAGCGTTTCACGTTTTAACAGATGTGACCGATCGTGTGCTGGCATTTGGATGAGGGATCAAGCCTCAGTTGTGACATGAATCTGCAGCTGACCTCCACTGAAAGTGTCAAAGAGAACCAAGACCAAATAGTTATTTTAAGTTAAAGTAAATATACATGGCACAGGTTTAAGTACAGTGAGTGAACAGATTCACCAATATATGAGGATAAACATTACACACACACACTAACTCTCGACACGCTTTTTGAGCACCACAATGTTCCTTAATAAAATCACCTACTTACAAAAGCAGATAAATGTTTGCACTACAAAACGACTAAAACTGCCTTATGTATAAAAATCACTGTAGCAAGAAACCTTAGTATTGCTTCGCTTTGCTCAGAGACCAACAAAAATATTTCACTCTAAAGTCTAAAAATCGCTTACTGGTCACAAGGGCCTCGTAAAACACACAAAGAAATGGGCTTCAAAGAGCTGCTTTTTATCTCACTGCGATCATGAAAAACAACAACGATTTTTAAATGTGCCCCGTAGCAGAAGTTCACCATTCACAAATTCACAATTAACAATAAAAACACTGAGCGAAGACGCCACCTGACAACAGGAAAGAGGTCACGGCCTATTTTTACATAGGACAGGTCTACAGGTACAACCCGCAAGGCATTCTATAAATGTAGACACACAACAATACATAAATGCTCATATCATATCACACGATTACTGAACAATGAGCAGTGCTCCAGAAAATTGTCCATTAGCTCATTGGTGCTAAAATTACATGTGTAACAAACAGCAGCTACAACCTTCCACTGATACCCTGCATTATAAACCACAGACAATCTAGCATGTGATATGTATCAATAAAAAAAATCATATTTTTCATAAACTTACGTCACTTTTTATGTGGCCAAAACATAGCCAAACGTATTTTATTTTCACAATGTTCGACTGTTTCTAACTGATGAAATTTTTGACTAGATAAAATTTCTGACTATACTAATGATACATTCTGAAACTATGTAAATTCGGTCTTACAGGATTGTATAAAAATCTTGGTGGTAACTTGGTGCTGCTTTTCTACTCTTTCGAAACAATCTTGTACGAGAGCCAAACAGAATCCGTTTATTTTAATGTTCTTATCAGTGAGGAAACGTCACAGTTTTCCACTAAACTTCATTAACCAGGATAACTTTCAGTTTCAAACAAATTACATTTTGTTTATTCAAGCAATTCAAATATTTGCTTTTAATTTTGCGATTGTTTATTGCAATTATAAGGTTTCAGAGTCTCTTGACTAAAGGAGACTAAAGCACTGTAAGAGCAATACAGGGCCGGTACTTGTAGCCTCTGTACACAACACCCTGAGAGAGGCACATGTCCTCTGTTATCTGATATCTGTGCTTAAACTGTAGCTGCCAGTACAATAGCTCATTTACATTAACAATTTTGCAATGTGAGATACACACAGACATATTCAAAAATCGACAGCGCCTTATTCAAAGAGTTAAGATACAATTTACCGGAATTCTACACAGCCGACCACATCAGGTAAGTTTAAGCAAATCGTTGATCTACACAACAAATGCAAATGCAGCGACAAACTATTTCTCCACTCTACTGAAAATCGGTTCGCCGTCCTCCAGACATTTCTGCAGGTTACTTGTAAGATGTTTTGAATAGGTTTGCGCAGCTAGCCAAACAAATAGTATCACTTTGTTTTGTCAGTGTTGCTGTTGTTACATTATCAGCATTTCTCCGAATTTTCATGGCCATTCTACAAAATTCTGTGCCACGAGGTCCAAGATTGGTTTAAGGAAAACAACAATTGCTCCAGCATGCTACTATAAAATGCTGGCATTAAATTACCACTTCGGTTCTTCAAAGGAACCCTTAGGAACCTTATGGAAAATGCTGATAAATAATTAAACTGGGATCCTTCAAAAGGGTTAATCTATCAGCTAAACAAAATTCAGATAACCTGGGTGCCCGGCACACTCAAGACCTGACAGCATTGTACTTGATTAGTTATCAAATTAAACCTGAACTCACTGGAACAAAAATGACAAAAACTATAGTTTTTAATTAATACCTTAATTAAATTATCTAACATAACTATGTATATATTTTACTTAATTTAATTACACCAAATGCTGGGATCACACAACAGAATTATTATATCCTGCAAAAAGCATCATTTTAAACACTTAATACTATAAATGTTTACAGAATAAACAGAGACTTCTAGAACGAATGCACCAGATACCATCTGTGTAACTAAGATACTGTGAGTGCCTTGTCACGTCACAATGTTAATTAAACTCTGTTTGTACTTCAACATCACAAGTAAGCAACACGTCATCTACTGTACATTCTGTTTTAGTGATGATTATCAAGCTAAAACAGGATTCTAATCTAACTGTATTTAACTGCTATTG
The DNA here is from genome assembly GCA_036877575.1 of Botia almorhae. Classification (NCBI taxonomy): domain Eukaryota; kingdom Metazoa; phylum Chordata; class Actinopteri; order Cypriniformes; family Botiidae; genus Botia; species Botia almorhae. Next base: position 5,982 of record JAZGTJ010015066.1, read on the forward strand.
TGACCAAAGTTATGTAACAATCACGCTACAAACATTTTAAAGTAACTAAAATTACTGCCCCAAACTATGGGGCTCTCACATTTTAAAAAAGGTTTGAGAACTATTTGTTTCTTTTGATAAATTTGTTTTGTTTTGGGAATGACAACATAAAAACTGAACTGGTGATGGAAGCTGTCATTTTCATCAACAAAATGAACCATTTAGCCAACCGATTGTCATTTAGCTGGCTGGAACATTCCGGAACATGACAATAACATTCTAGAACATACAAGTTCAATTCTACGGCAACGTTCTAGGACACCTGATTCATCTGTAGAAGCTCAGACTCCAGAGCAGTTTCATTATGCAGTCAGGCACAGCAGGGTTTTTTCAGCCAGGAACTCTGGCCAGAACGTTAACTTTTTCCAGATCCACACACTCAGCTGAACGAATGCCTGCAGAGGCCGACTGTCAGGGAGATTTCTCAACAACAAAATACATTCTGACAACGTCCCCATTACAAATATTACAATAGCCAATCAAATGTGACAATACTGATCCAACATCAAACTACCAATCTTAGTCAGAAACACAAACACTGATAACTTATCTACAAGATATAGCTACAACAATACATAACTTGATCAGTTTGTATCCACTAATCAGTTAATGGTCTACTTGTTTTGCGGGTAGGGGTTGCTAGGCTGTTGCTAGGTGGAAAGCCACTCCACACTTCTAGATATGTTTTGGTTCGCTACTTCAATAGCCTAAAAACTGTGTAATTTCTCACACAGTAACATCTCAATAACATTTCTACAATACCAGCCATGAAACACACAGAGCACCTCTGCTCCACCACCAAAACAAGCAGACATTTGTTACCTGAAAATCTAGTCGTTGCTTTAAATATTTTTTTAAAAAATCACAGCCCCCTCTACCTTACTTTGCATATTGCGACCCACGCATCCGTTCTGCGGGATGCATGCAAACGTTCACATAAAGCTGCTGTTGTACTGCCGTACGCGGCCTAAATAAGAGCCCTTTGAACATAAAGAACGCCTTCTGAAATACAGTACAGAAAAATCCACTGAAGTGCGCCGCAGCCTGCGCAGGCCATGCGACCAGGAATTTGCATGGGGAGTCTAACACAAAAAGTCAAGGTCAAAGGCTATTAACTGATACCACAGATTAAATTCTTATCTAGAGTGTTGTAACGAGCCGTTTATAGAACGTTTAAACACCCTCAGTATGGGAACAAAAGTTATAGAGTTACAGCCATAAAAATCTTTAACTCGGAGTAAAGTTCAGCTTTTCAGCAGAAATGTGATGTGTTCGCGTAACTCGCTCCTGTAAAGACATTCCGCATTCGATACGAGAAGGTTTACGAGTCATAACTACAATTTATTATAGAAAGCTACTGGTATTCATACTTGTGGCAGAATATTTAAACTAAATCTCGTACACATTTGGTAAGAAATAATCCAGATTTATGATTAAGATTACTGAAGACGCATCTAAACTTTCACTTGTGGTAGGACAGAAAACCAAAGGCACCATTAGTACAGTAATAAAACACCAGCGCGCATTATTACATTAGGCACAGAGCTGTCAAATCCAATGACTCAAAGTGAGGCAGTGATACATGATCCAGAAGACTGTTAGAACAGCCCTGTTATACTTTATATTCATACGTACAGATTCAAAGCCTCAGTATCAAGACATCGCACTCACATTTTTGCTTCATATAACAAGATCTTTATCTGGATTCTGGTCTACAGGTCAAACTGGTCTATGGGTAAACCGGGTAAACCAGGTAAACCAGCTAAAACATCTAACGGCTTGACCAACCCAGGACTCAAACCGAAATCTTTCAGTCTATAACCACCACACCACAGCACCCCAGAACCACACCATGCTTAAACACCAGATGAACCCTATTATAGCACAAGCAGCTTTAAATGTAACTTCATGGTTAAAATCCTGGGTTGGCCACACAAAGGTTGCAGGTTCATACCCAGCACGAGCTGATCTCTACAGGAGCTAAACACTATCTATACCCTGTTTTCTGATGTATGTATTTACCATGGTAGTCCCACTGTATTTTTCAAAATAACTTGCAGTACCATGTAAACGACATGGGTACATGAAAATGATAATTCAGTACCACGGTCCAGTATGTATCAAACGTTACTGCTGTATAATGGCTATCTCCAAAATGACAATAAAATCGCATTATAAGACATGATTCGCGTGTAATGTAAACGTTCTTGTGTATAAAAACACACATTAAGACATGCAGCGCATATGTCCGCAGTAGACTGCATCGCGCCACACGCTCCGCTTGTATCATGTTAGAAGCGACTCAAACAAACACTCACCTGTTTAAAGGTTTAATGTGTCGATACGGATGTGACACGGTGTAAACAGGCTGTCGGTTTGGCTGTAATCGGTGTCGCTGTGAATCCGGACACCTGACAACGGTCGCTCGGTGTTTCCTTCCTCTGTCCGATCACATTCAACACAAAGAGCGTCAAGACGCACAGGAGACCGCGGGGAGCGTCGCCTTTTTATACCTAATGCTGAAAAACGTATAAACAAACACCACTCGTCGGTCTTCAAAGGTCCCTAACTCTGTAAAAGAGAGACCGAATCGGTTATGATGTAAACGATTCATTAAAAGCGAAGAGCACCACCAGCCGACACCAAAGGGAATTGCAAAAAATAGGGAGTGTTTTTAGACGAGGAGCCCGAACAATCGCGCACGGCTGTCATAGGTAACGCAAAGAATGACACGCTGTTTATTTCAGTGATCATATCTGTCGGGAAATGACGCGTATCATGTCTCGTTTCATAAAAAACAAGTTGCAGAACATTTAGATATCAACAAAATAACTTCACTTCGGCTTTGGTTTAATAAAATGAATGTTGTCATATTTAAATAACTCATTCTTACAATGTATTAATTTCACAAAGGGCATTGTAGAGATGTTTGTCACAAACCAGGATGTAAATATTAATTAAAAACATTGACATGAGCCTTTTTTAAATGTATACTTTTAGAAAACTCACATCTGCTGCTCAGACTGTTTTCAGAATGTGTCTCCCTGCACCCTTTTGAGTGTTTACTGCAAAAGATCCTCCCTTCTGAGTAAGTGAGGCATAATGAGGCTCAATTTCAACTGGAATTCGGCGTTTATGGTGATTCTACAATAGGAACTGTGAATGTATGCTTCCATCTATTGGACATTAGTGCAATTGCAGCCTGAAATCTTGTTTATTCAAATAAGTGAAATATAAATGAATAAAGAGGTCTTTTGAAGACAAAGTTCTGTTTGGCTTACCCTCAAAGTCTCCCTCAGATATTTTAAAATTATTTGAATATGATAATAACTGGAGACTTTATCTAACAACCATATAGAAAAGCTCCTACAGTTATCGTAATGATGCATAAGTGATGGTTTTGCTAATGTTTTGACAAATTAAATATCTACTCAAGCTGAAGCGCTTTAAATTCCAGATGAATTAAGCTCCAGCAGTTGCATCAAAGTGCTCTCGAAAGCAAAGTACTCAAAACAAGCAGAGATGCGCTGTATGTCTTAAATGTGAGCGCAATATTTTCTGTTCCTTTTCTAAAAAACACACTTCAGCATATATTTCTACCTATGAACTGACCTCCAGTTATAAGGGAAAAATATAGTGACAAAATTCTCTCAAGACGCTTGTCCTCTCAATTTGCTCTCAAATATACTTATTTCCTCCCCCTCCTATAACAGGTGACCATCTCGACGACTTCAGTGAAATAATAATTACACGCGTCACAGGAAATTACAGCCCTGTTCACTGATGTCCCACAATTCAGTGCGTAACACACCGAGAGTATGTAGATCCCAACAAACAATTCACTGCTAGCTAGATAAGCTGCATCTTTGTTACAATCCAATATATTTTATTCACGTTGATTTTGGAAATTGTTAATTGTGTGACATTTGTATTTAAACTCTTGCCTTTTAACATGTTTAGCCTTCGATTACATATTATTATTATTCGGTACATTAACGATTAGTACAGCCGTCACGTCTGGAGTGTAATTATATGTGGTCAGTGTTTGTTTTTACTAAACGCTGCAGAATCTAGACGCAGGGACGCGGGGGTTTAGTTTGTCATGGAAAGGGAGTTCAAGCACTTGGGTGGTTCTGCTAGTCAAGTAGATTCTGCATACTTGCATTGTTGCACAGTACGAGGTCTTACAAAAATGATGGTGTTTTGTTAGTGTCTTCTAGAGGTCTGAACATCTCTGCTTTGTAAGGATTGGGGCCAAACTGTAACACCCAGTTCTGCTGGTTACTGTTTAATTAAACAGATTGTTCACTTTTTAGTGCTTTTAAGACTTTTAAGTTTTGCTTATGGACTGACTCATGAGAAGTTCGAAGGAAATGAGAAGAAACTTCAGTCTGGAAAGAAGCTGAGCAGAAATGCATCTTGTGGTATCTAGGCAGAACTGAGCACAGTTTGAGACATTTTTGAGATCTCCTGGGGAACTCTAGAGGAGACACAGATGGGATTAATCTGATCTAAGGAGAAATATCTGAGACGCAGGATAGCTAAGCAAATGTATTATCGTCGTCTAGGAGAAACAATTGAGATATTGTGGAGAGCTCACATGCAACCAAAAGAAGTAATATAGAAACTCAGGTGTGAAATGGGGAATTCGGAGCATAACAACCTCTTTTGATGATTACAGAAGAGAATCAAAATATATTCTGCTACTGTCATCTTTACGTTCAAAAACAATTACAAAAAAATGACTTGCACAGTTGACATATTGCCGAACGGATTACCAATTTTCGTTTTAATGTCCTTTTTCTTGTCGAGTTTATTATGTGGCGGAAAGGAACATCTTGTACAACATCATTTGTGATTCTTTTATCACGCTTGGTTTAGTGGAAGCAAAAGGTTGTTACATGCACGAGTGTGTTTCTGCGCATACACACACTCTGCGTTTCACATGGACCTTATTAGAGCCTCTGTTTCTTTCTTTGTATCTCTTTTTTTTCTTACAGATACAGCACATAATCAGGTTGTTAGATAACCATAAGGTGGAATGTATTCACAGAAACCTGTACAGTACAGAAGAGTCATATATGAAGCAGCACTAATCTACAGCTTTCACCAGATTGATCTGATCTGAGAGGATGATGTTTAAAATGGCATTCTACTCGTGCCCTATGTGCAATTTGTGGCAATACTGTGAGAATGATGTAATCTTTATTGCCTAGCAGCATTTGCCAACATGTGCAGCAGGGCCCACACATTAAAGACACAACTTCTTTATGATACGGAAACATTGTCAACAATAATATTTGCATTATGTTAAATAATAACTTAATATTTGATTGGACTACCAAAAATAAACCAAAATAACCATTTTTATTTTCAGTATTATGTTTGAACTTGCTGAAACAAAGAGTGCAGACAATGTAGCATACACAGATCAGTGCAATCTGCATACTGCACACTTCATTTAAAAAGACACAGCACATATATGGCGCGGTTTGCACTACGCAGTAGGTGAGCATTTCTGTTCAGCAGTGTTTTTGAAATATGAATCATGTTTAGTCGAGACATGAACCATATTGGATGCAGCCATCCAGAGCTAATCTGAGCTGGATGAATAAACCAAATGAATAAGATTCAGATGAAACAAGAGCAATATGAACCACTGCCCAGAACAGAGACGTGGGTGAAAAATCCCAAGAGTCCAGCAGAAAAGAGGATTTACACAGAGTCAGGAGAGGGAGTGAGACAGAGAGAGAGAGAGAGAGAGAGAGAGGATTTTTTGGAGGCGTCTGACAGGAGACTTTCCTCTCAGTATTCAGAGTTCCCCCCCCTCACAAGACAGATTTGATGGAAACAATTCACAATAAGGAATTCATGTATGAAAATGTATGAAGGGCAAGATGAAATAAAACAGAAGAGAAAGGAATTGAATGACAAGTTCTGCTTCAGACAGATAGCCGGTGTGGTTACGCTGAAATTTTCTGCTCTGAAGTTGCCCTTATATTGCTGCCAAATTACTGCATATGCTCTCTCTCACATTCTCTCTCTCTCTCTTTCTCTCTCACATTCTCTCTCTCTCTCAATCTACGACATGCACACACCTACATGCGCAAAATCAGTATGACAGACGAAACTGTTCACCGGTTTAATCCTCACAACTGCTCTTGTTTTCTTCCTGAAAATATTTTCATTCCAAAATATTGCAATTTTTACTCAGAATATGTCCAGCCCTCATAAATGCTGTAGATTCTTACCTGCAAAATCAGCGGAAAATGTGACCACAATTGTGGCATTGTCATCATTTTTACATCATTCCAAACACCCACAATCTGATGTCAGTCCCTGAACACGCCTGTGACTGTCAGAGGTCTAAAACACAAACAAGTTATGAAGGTTACATGCAAATATTTATATACTTATATTCTTAAACATGAGAACAGAGGTCAAAGGATTTGCATTTGCATAATAGTTTGTATAACCTATTGAATGTTAGGTTCAAGCATTGGTAATCTGAACAAGTTCTGTCCTTCAAAACTAGTCATATTAGTGATTCATCGTTGTGTAACTAATTAGGTTGCTCTGAAAACGGATGACGTGGGCAGTTTCTGATCTTTTGATTGTTGCTTTAAAATGGCAAGTGGCACAAAACCTCACACAATACTATCCGAAATAGCTGAAGATTTCCAACAAGCTACACAGAGGAAAAGATGCGCTGAGATGCATCTGCAGAGATCTGTAGTCGCACGTTTGTCTCGAAGGCGCTGCAACTGTGTCTCTGTTTAAATCAGGTCAATACACTAATCCACAGCACAGACTTGACACTCCTACGTGCTTTAGCACAGCTGAAAGCAGCACAGTCTCACTGCAGACAGACTCTGTGCACATGTTCCGTCAATCCAGCCCGTCATCCGCGCTCGGGAACTTCAGCTGTTTGGTTACGTGAGTCACAGCGCCGGTGCGCACCGTGATCCGCGTTTCCAAATCGGTGGACACGGATGTTTTCAACAAATGTGTTGCTAAAGACAACTTAACGCTATATTTTTATGTGAACTATGACCAAATGAATCGATAAAACGGGAAAGTCGCTTTAACTGCGTTTAGTTCGTGCGTAATTTCTGTACCGTGGACTCACCTGAGATGACATTAACACAGGGATTCATTTAAACCGCAGTCTATTTATTAGCATATTGTCAGCTTGAGAATCATTATTTAACTTTGTTAAATACATTTTTGTCTGAAAATATTTCGTGTTGTTTGGTTTGCCTCGCGCAGCCCAAATTGTCTTTGGGCACCCTCGGCACACTAACCATCAAGTCAACCGTCAACTAACTAACCAACATTGCACTACACATATTTACACATATTATATGTACATGTGACCAGTAAATCTTTAATAAATTGATAAATATTTTACTATAATATTTTATTTTACAGTTACAGTGTTTCGACCTGGTGACCGATGATCGTAGCAGAAAGCGCTGGCGATGTTGCTATGGTTACCCCCTCAGGTCGTTTCAGCGCGCGCTGGCTGAACTTGCGATCAAAAACTTTATTTCATTGTATGACGATCCATGCGGCTTAAACCGATATATAATTATCTGTCATTTATACGGATT
>JAZGTJ010015068.1:0-13631 GCA_036877575.1 Botia almorhae
CATCTCCAAGCCGAACCTGTAGCCAAGGCTCCGCCCACATTAAAATCTCATTGGTCCAACTCTGCGCTCCACAAAGCTGCATATTAAACGCCAAATATGTGTGATTGTGCAATCATATTGTGATTGGCTGTAATAGATCGCATTGCACAGCACTTCCCGGCATATACTGGAAATTTCTGACTCAGTGGAATAAATCGCCTTCAATCCAGCAATAAAACAAAACGATTGACTAGCATTTACCGCTCACAGAAGCCTTTTTAACGTCGATCAAATACTTGCCAGTCAAGTCACACACTCTGAGTTATAGTACAGATTTTAAAGTATGGTCGTAATATACCTGAATGCACCACGTCTTGTTAAATAACGATGTTATTTATGCACTTATCCAGCTTTCCAGCAGCTAAGCCAAATGTTGACCAGACGTTTACGAACACGTTGTGTAACGTTACCCTTGAGGAAAAGAAGGCGGCACCTTTTTAATATGACGAAATGTAATTACACTCCCCTCTCTTAATACTGAAGCAACGTTTGTGCGTGAGGACAACACATACGATCATAAAGTAAACGAACTAACACCTGTTGTTTAAGTCAACACACGCAATATTACACGCCCATTGGAATGAATATAGGTTAACCGTCCTTTGCTTATGAATGAATTATTAAATCACTATTAAATCACAATATTAAATCACAAATTATTAAATCACTGAATTAATAAATCACATTTGTCAAAAAGGGGGTAGAGTGAAAAAGAGAGATATTGATGGGAGCTTGGCTTTAGTGACCTCATTAGGGGTGTGGTTTCCAGTATGAGCCCAATGCAGGTGGAGTTTTGGGGGATACTTGACCCCTAAATGAATTTCTGTCACTTTATAATAAACAAGAAAAGCCAATAATCACGAACTGTTCTGTTCTTCTGTGTTTTTTATCCAATAGTTTCTAGAAACTATTGGGGGAATGTTCCTCCCCTGCATGGGATTGTGGGTATCGCACAAAATTCTGAAAACAACATTCTGAAATCAGCCGAAATCCCGAATATTCCCAAGATATTCCTATCTCACCTAAACAAATAAAAAACACTTTCAACTCAGCGGTCAGAGGGGTCAAACATCAGCGGTGACCACGCGGACGATGGCTACAGATGGAGTGTCAGGGGGGCGGAGCAAATGGAAAAACAGGCCTTTAGTCCTCCACCAGGGATCACGCGAGTTCATTGGCTGTCGCAGCACAGCCCCATTTCCTGATTGGTGGAAACGGATGAATAAATAATGATGAATACAGATGAAGTTGTGACTGTGTGATTACAGCAGGAAGGGAGGGGCGTGTGGGGGCCGATGGAGGAGTATGTTTGCCCTGGGTGTAATCACACAGCTGTGTGCACACATTTCTGTGAAGCTGTGATCAGCTCTTACGAATACACAACCCATACACAACACTAGGCTGGCAGCTGTGCTCGGTTGCCCACTCGCCCTGTTATAAACAACGTTTGTTTTTGATTAGCCTACTGTGACATCAGCCAGCTAGGAATGTCAATGGATTCGTAATTTGCCTTTCGAATTTCGTGTTATGATTTAATTGGTCATTGACTAAACTATTATCTATAACTTTGTGTATCTTTGTTTGCACTTTAAACTGTAATACAGCATTACTGCAGAGAGCTGACACAAACAAGTTACAATACATGTGTATTGGATAAAGACAGTACAGTACACAACATACACAATATTTGTGAATACGTGTCAGTATACAAATGAATCTCACAAGGGCTTTGGAGGGCAGAAAATTTCTCCTAAAATGATTTTTATCACTTAGAAAATTCTTACAAATTAAAAACCATCCTGGCATATCAGAGGGGGGTACGTTGATATGTGAGGTCGTCCAGTTCGGACCGGAGGGTGTAGAGGCGGCTATATACCAGCCCTAGTGCCCACCAAGGCTGAGTCATAAAAATATAGAAAAAGTTGATCATTAGTCCCACAGTGGATTGCTAACCTGACTGGATAGCAACCGCTGCTTGAACGTTTATCGCCGTCTGTCAACAGGAAATGATTAATCACGTCTCATGGTGGATAAATTAAACAAACATGTTCATTCTGTCCTCGTAACTTACCCCTCGTGCTCGGGGCGGAAGAGATCAAGCCATTGTCATCGATCAGTGGACTCTTAACTTATCACACTGCTTCCCTTTTTCACATTGAAAAGCAGACGCACAGTACGTAACTCTTTATGTATCATGTTTCCTTAAATTGGAAAGACTTGGAAACGCGCTTACTCACAAAACTTAACTATATATATAAAACTGATTATTATACATATATTTTTACAGCATTAACATATTAATATATGTATATATATATAGCCTTAGACATTTCCCCCTCCAAAAATATTCGGACAGTCCTCGGTCCTGTGTTTGCTCACTTTTTCCATAAGAACAACCAGAACGGAGCTGGAGATTTATAATTGGTCATTTTCAGGGTAACCCCGCCTCCTTCCTTTTCCTGACTGTGCCTGCTGGTGTCACCCAGGGGTCAAACATCCTCGCCAATGCCACGATACACTCACAGCTTGTCCTATGAACCTCATTACATGCTGATGGAGTCACTTCCCCGTCCCTCATTTTCTGTTGGGTGAGGCAGTCCCGATTATTTTTCGGGAAAAAGAGAGCGGGCAGAGAAGTGTCAGCTGACTCATTAGATATGGCCGGGCGGGTCTGAGTTCTTTCGCGACCGTTTGGAGGCGCGCACGGACCCCAGCAGTCTCCATTAGGAGGCACTGTGGTGGGGTGACCACGTACCCCTTTAACCTCAGGTCAAAGGTCAAAGATACATAAAAGATCACATGGGGTGACCCCTCAAACCTGTTTAAATAGAGCCACACGCTAGGAATTCATTAGCAGCTCCTGCAGCTAACTGTTTAAATATACTATATATACTAATATACTATATTATATAAGTAAGCCATTTGCAGGTTCATGTTCTATAACATTGTGACTCTGTACTGCTTTTAACATTGTTAATTTGAACAGAAGGAGTGTTTGGAGAACCAGTTTGAAATGTATATATTTTTGATTTATTTGTCCTGCTAGTGGTGCATAACTTGCGCTTAACCAACACATTTCTGATCTCCTCAGACGTGAAGAATCTGGAGAACTTCCACCTGGTGGAGAGCGTCCAGGAGCAGGTCAATGCGGCGCTGCTGGACTATGTCATGTGCAACTACCCCCAGCAGACGGACAAGTTCGGCCAGCTGCTGCTGCGGTTGCCGGAGATCCGGGCCATCAGCCTGCAGGCGGAGGAGTATCTGTATTACAAGCACCTGCATGGAGACGTGCCCTGTAACAATTTACTTATAGAGATGCTGCACGCCAAACGCGCCTGAGGACCGGACACTGTTCCTAGCACCACCTCAGTCCAGTGTCATCACCAGGCATAGCCTTCCAACAATGAAGCGTGCGGGCGACATCCGCGCTGACCGCGTGGGTTTGCGGTGCGCTGCACAGATCAGCGGGTTAGTTCTTACAGAGAGGGGATGGTGAAACCTAAAGGCTTTGTCTCAAAGGAAAGATTCATTTCTGATTTAGAAATGAGACGCACGAATAAAGTGTTATAATGACCTCAAGACCACAGACTTATCACGGTGTTGTCGAATTCATGACCGTCCGTCGTCATTTGTTCTGTGTGCAGCTGACCGATTGAAAGGTCCAATTTAAACTCAGACTTAAGCTGGAGGGCTTAAGGTGACTGCTAAGACTTAAGACTGGTCTGCCAGCATTGACCTGCTGTTTCCATTAGAGTCTGGCCTTGTGCTCCTCCTCCCACCTCTCGTCACACATGCCGGCCGGAGACAGGTCTGAATGTGGAGGTAAACGGACAACCATCGCCTGCATCTGTGCCACCCAAAGACGTTGTTCCAACCCCTCACCGAAAAGTGTTTCTGTTTTAAAACTGTCAGTCATTTCTTCTTCTTTGTCATGCCGAGGCTGCTGACTGTCACCATCTTTCCTCTAAATATAATAAACGAAAGGGCGATCTCACCTGCCCTGTTTAACTAAATTAATAATATTCGCTTTAAGAAAACGAAACTTTGAAAGAATGTTTTTTCCATTATGACATTACATAATGACAGTTAAGCGCACTTGCGTCCCCTTATTCTCATTACCGTAATGCAAAAATTGTATCATTACCGTAATACAAAAATGTCTCATTACCGTAATGCATAACAATATTTTATTACTGGATTTTTGAAGCGCTTAAAGCGCTCATGTTAGTATTTTAAATTTGGATGAAACTTGTGTTATCATGAGATTCACCCAAAAGTATGTCAAGACACAACAAGACTTTTATTTATTTTTAGCTGGAGATTGTTTTTATTGTAATGCTTTACAATTTTTTGGGAAAACAGCATCAAACGGCAAATCAAAGCGCAGTGTCAGAGCCATGATGAAGAAATACTGCCTCAGTCAACACAAGACCAAAGCCTGCAGAGAACAAAAGCGAAGAAACAAAACTTTAAATCAGTATTAATAATTTGTGTTGCCTTATTTCATTTTCATGCTGGCTAACTGTGCTGATGTGAATTACGATACGTAAAATAACAAGTAAATATATATGAAGTATTAAAATGTTGATTGAAAAGAAATGAGAGGTGTTTACATTCACATGGTCATGTGATCAGGAGATAACTGTAATGCTTTCTTTTGCAAAGCAATGATTTCTTATAAAAATTAAATTAGACAAAACACAAAATGTTCAGGAGAACATAATCCTCTTATTTGCTTTTTTTGTTGCTCTGTACAGTTTTTAACTTTATTAAGCAGTACTTAATTATGTCGTGAGACACTAAATCTGACACGATCTTTCAGGTTTTTATTGTTAATTGTGCTGGCTTACTTCTGTGGACTTCTTTTTCATTTTTGTAGGGCACCTGTTTTACCGTCCTACGTTCGAAATGTACGTCACTGGTTAAGGTTAATTTATTGTTTTGGTTTCATTCGCGCGTTCACACACGGCGAGGTGGGATCGCTACGAAATGTATTCGTTTACTGTAGCGTGTTTTTAAAATGTAGATACGATAGCTAAACGCCGATGGAGTGATTCACATTAAACGACCATCAGTTCACGCCAGTGTAAAACAGCGCGAGCTGTTATGAGATGATCTGGTGTGACTGAGCGCTGCATCTTTCCTTCCCTGAGATGTCAGTGAATGTTTTCATTTGATTTATCAATTTAAATACCTGCTCAAAAAACACACAGCGACCCAACATCCCATAATATGTTGGTTTGTACCAAATGGTTTCACGAAAACTCCTTCAAGTGATCTGAATTGAAATGTGTGTCAAATTTTTTCACACAAAAGTGGTGTAAAAGTGTTTTGTACGAGCAGTTTATTCAGCGATCAACGCATGTCATTCACGCGATGGATTTCTAAGCCCCTTTGTACATAAAGCTTCTTTATCTGCTCTACAAAATCTGATTTGTCATTTTCCGTCTTCGCTTCATTTTGTGACTCCACTGTATTGTTTGTGAACAGACTGACAATCTTGAGAAATTCGGCGCCCCTCATTTGTCCCCCCACAAACGTTCCTCCAGCTGACTGGGACGTCTGCTTACCTGCCACACTGTGTGGATTTGGATCCTCCAGTTTTGTGCGCTGGAAGCCACAGTCACCTCTTGCCATGAAGATGTTTCGTACGAGCTCTTGGAATCTTTCCATCATATTGTAATAAATGACTATTAAGCCAAGCGGCGTCATTGTATTTTCATTTCTGGCGGTGATTAAGAACAGTTCACGATAAGTAAGTTATTTAAAAACAATTTAAACGATTCTATATGCAAAGTTAAATATATAGATTGTTAAACGTATCGTGAACTCCATAGATGGCATTTGTAATCCAAAGCTTAAAACTACAATGTTTTCCACATTCCACAGTCCAGTCCAGAGATTGAGTTGTACTGAAATATCTGCAGAGACGTCCGATACACAAATTACTCACAAAATTGCACAATTATACACAAAATTGTTTTTATTCCAAAATGGAAGGCGAGCGGGCGGCACAGCCTCCTCTGTTCTGGCTTCATCAGGCCAGAGCAACAGAACCAACAGAACCACAAGGCCTTCATTTAGAGAGAGATGTGAGATCGGACTGCGTGGCAGTGACACACATGTACAATTCTAATTCATCTGAACTGATGAAATCCATTAAGTTCATTCCCTGGTCTGATAACGATTCTGATTAGGTCATCCCAAATCGGTGATGAGTTTTGAATACATAGCGAGTTTATAGTGTTGATGTCGATTACTGCGTGTGCGCTCCGGTTCGAATGTTTGAAAAGGGGACAAGCCATCCTACCAACAAATGTAACTACATTCATATACGTCTTAATCACACAAATGTATGTATAACAACCTCACAAATCCAACCAATCAGAAAACAGCATATAAATAGTCAGCGTCCATCAATAGATATTAGGCTACGATTAAACGGCGCCGTACTACAAGCAACTAAAGAACGAATAAGTGCATATTTGACCCATAGCGTAACAGACCCACTGAGATTGTTATGCTGAACCTCAGCTCAACGCGCGAAACAAACGTGGCGGGTTTGAAAGGGGAATGAGGCGAAGGTCATCGTCCTTTTATTCAAAGGTACACATTGTACATACGTTTGTATACGCAAAAGAACCCCAAAAACGCTAATGCCCATTTTCAATCCTTATTAATTGTGAGGAAAAAGAGAGGAAGAATTAAAAGGACAAAAACAAGTTTATAAGCACCTGAACCACACACTCAGTATTTAATTAATTACCCAGACGATGACAATAACTTCAGAGGCAGATTTTCAATTTCATGGAGAAAAGAAAAAGGCAGAGAGAGAGAGAGGGAGAGACCGGAAACGGAGGTAGAGAGCGATAGATGAAGGGAGGGAGATATTCAGAGCTCTTTGCGTTATACCAGCACTTAAATCCATTGGACCTCCCATAAAAAGACTCAAGGTTGCGTCCGATCGAAAATCTACACAAACAGCCACTTCAGAATCCATTTACAGCCAGCGCAAAAAAACATCTCGTTCAGACACGCTGTCCTGTTAAACGCTTGCGCTTGTTCCTCCGAAACTCGTTCTCCAGCTGCTGCGCTTCTTTATAACAGCGATTAAATCTCCCCATTCTGTAGCACAAAGACATAATGACACGGGATCAGAAATGCAGCCCTAACAGAAGGTCAGACGTGAGAAATGACCTCTTGTTGGCCGCTTCGCCAAGAGCAATTGGTAACAATACCTTCACGCGCAGTTTGCTGGAACAATCTGTGGAATACATACACGCATCCACTTTGCATGCGGTTTCCTTTTCATTTTAGTCCACACTAAGTTTTTTTCTCCCTCCCTCCCTTTCTTTTCCTTGAGATAAATGCTCACAAAGCTGTTTTTAAACATTAAAAATCTAATGAATACATCATTTTGTGGACTATTAGAGAGGGTCTGTTAAAGCACTAGATTCACCCTCTTTTGAAAAGATTATTGTAGTATTATTATTGTGACTCCTCAAACCAATAGTAATTTTAAGCGCCATTGGCTGGAATCCATGTGTGCTGACGTGTTAGTGTAGCATCATTTATGAGATTTGAGTCTTAATGTGAAAATACTTAACATGTATGGATCCAAGCATAATACAGCTTCAACTACATGCTCACAAATTTATGTTTATGCTGAAAGAATATCTCAATTCTTTGGACAGCCACTGTATTTTGATCAGACTCAAATCTTCAGCAGTCAGTAAGGGCTTAAATATCTGGCATTTTTTAACACTAATAACCACTATAAAACATGCTGTGTGTGTTCTGAACCTACAGAATTGTGGTGTGTGTGTGTGTGTGTGTGCGTGTGTGTGTGTTATGTGGATATCCAGGCTGGCAACCACATAAAGACACACACTCAAATATATTCTGTTTCAAAGGTCGTCCCGGATTCACCTCTTTCAATCTAAGGGGAGCGTGTACCCAAGGTCACTTCCTGATTGTGTCTCCTCCAATGAGCTTCCGAGTTCAATGGTTAAATGTTTCTTTGTGCTCTGACAACAGGAAGTGTCAGAGTTTTCAAAGCATCTGTTTGGAAATGTCACCCAAGGTTGTCTGGGCCAGTGACAGACTTCTGAAGACAAACCTGAATTTACAACGAAATTAAACTAGTAAAATCCTGTTTGCAGACGAAACATTATAATTGTGATTAATCACATACATATGGGTCAACTCAGTTTTGAGAAGAATAATACAGATTCTTCAAATCTATATTAAAAATTTATATAAACAAGCAAGTTATATATATACATCTTTAGATCAATTGCTAAAATGTTTTTGTGTCTATATGGTGTCATGTTCATGGTGTACCAAAATATATTTTCATTGTTGATGGTTCTTAAAAACAATTAAGTTTTTTCAGGTCAAATGAAGTAACCCTTGTTGATATTCACATTATTCAAAACTTATAAAATCAACAATACAAAAATTTAAATTTAAAAAAATATATTTTTCTAAGAACGTGTTTTAACCAGGAATTTCATTTTTCCTTTTTTATCATCTTGCACGGCCTTATTTATCATTGATCTATATAGAACCACACAAACAGTGTGAAAATCAATGATGACAGCATCTGAACACACATCTCAGCCCAGCCAATCATGTACTTAACCCCCCCCCACACACACACACACACGCACACATACAGGAGATAGTGAACTGTGAAGGACCCTGTGTGTTGTACTGCTCACAGTCTGACGGGCTCTCACTCTCCAGTCTTGAGCGCTCAACCTTGCATAGTAACTCTCTGAGGAAACACTCAGGAAACAGAGTGAGGACGATTACACCAGGCAGAACCAAAGCAAACACAATAAAATGACTGCTGCTAAACACACACACACGTCAAAGTCACAGCTCTGGGAACCGCCCACCTGTGGCTCGATTCAACTTCTCAAACATGATAAAGTTTAAAATATTTTACGTTTTGCCAACAGCAACAGAATTATTATGTCATTAGTGTCTAAGAATAAACAACAAAATGTGTGTTTGAGCGATGCACGTTTGTAACAAAATAGCTCTCAACAATTGTCTGATTTTGGTCTATTTTATTTCCCTTCAGAAATTGTCAGAGAAGTATGTGAGAAAGTTCTTCAAATGATTCCTGAATGAAACATAACAGAGATGAACGTTTGAGCAATGCACCTGTCTTGTACGTACAACAGACGCAGAACCAAGCAAGAGCTGAACCTTCGTCTGTGTCTTTCTCTTCCGTTGTGCGGTGAAGGAAGTACACTGAAGAGGATCCTTTCTTCTGAGAAACAGCTGTTTATTCACAGCAGATATTTGATTTCGAATCAGTGGTTATTTTGTCTGGTAGTGGAACCTTGGAGACCGTTCGAATCCTCTACAGCACGAGTATAAGACAGCTGAACGAACATGACACACTGTGGGCGACATGGAGCACCGGACCATCAAAGAGAAGTGTGGCGGACCTCCGGGGGGGAACACTGGTGTGCATCAGTTTGGGTATGCATCAGAGACGAGACGAGAGCTGCTTTTTGTCACCTGTAGGGAGAACCAGGCAAAGCCCGTCAAGCTGTCATTGACCTGCGGCAAGACTTGCCGCCACTGTTATGTGCTTGAGAATGAAGAAACTGTATCTGCTCAACATCAGAACTGAAGGAATTCTGACGGACGTCGTGCGAGTGTTGATGTGTGTAAACTAACAGGCTGTAGATGATGTGCAGATGTCTGAACCCTGCGTGAAAAATCTCTCCTGAGAAGTGTTTACCTAATTCTTCAGGTTTTTATATAGTTTTGGGGGGTCCTTGCTGTTATTTTGAACGCAAACGTGGAGAGATGACAGGAAATGATAAGAAGGAGGGAATGGGTTCGGAACACTGTCTACATTCCTAAAGGTTCTTTTAGAGTTCCTCGCAGCAGTGCCATAGAAGAACCATTTGTAGTTCCGGAAAAAAACGTTCAGTTTAAGTGCAGATAATTTCTCATCAAAAACGCACATCAGTTTGATTTGAACTGCTGCAAGCACTTGAGAAACAGACCTGGAGAAGATTATAAGAACTATTAGGTCTTCTTCAGGCATAATTTTAATGCCAATTATCAACATATTCACCGTTCATAGATATTGTCTATGAAATACATTTTAACAGCAACTGCTTTTAATTAATTATAAACTGGTATAATAGTAATTGAAGGTCGTTTTTTTACATTATATAAACTATATAACATTATGTGAATGATACATTGTGGTCCCGCTCATCTAGAGCTGTTTTCTCCTGACATTAACCACTGACCTGCGTTTCAGTGTAAACAGTAAAATACTCTCAGGATGGACGGATTGTTTCTTTGTCCCACATGCGCGCTGCCAAAAACTTCACGCGGTGATAACGGATCAATTTCACAAACAGACAAAACCAATAACTGAGAAACTGCTGACACACACCCTGTCAAGCTTTAAATGAAGCTGTGATGTCCACACTTATTGTTATAAATGTATATATATATATATATATATGTAGTTATATATATATACAGTATATATAGGTATATATAACAGTTAAAACAGTCCGTCTTTTAAGGTTTCCTGAGGTGCTGTGACCTTGGCTGAACTGCACGTGGTTTGGGCGAGTGGCAGTGCCAGGATTAGAACACTTCTATATTCCGAATTCCAGGAAAAGCAAGAAGCATTCCGAGATTTTACACGGAATGTTAAAAATGACGATGAACACTGTGATGAGAAAAATACATTTTAAAAAAATGAAGCTGAAAAAAGTTTCCAGTAAACAGATACAGTTTTGGATGCAGCTTAATTTATTACCTTTGTT
Source organism: Botia almorhae (assembly GCA_036877575.1). Taxonomy (NCBI): domain Eukaryota; kingdom Metazoa; phylum Chordata; class Actinopteri; order Cypriniformes; family Botiidae; genus Botia; species Botia almorhae. The sequence continues at coordinate 10,857 of JAZGTJ010015068.1, forward strand.
TTAATTCATTTTATACAATATTACATATTACATAAGCTGTCCACAGACCTCAGAATTATTGTTAAATCTGACATTTAAAAAATTCTAAAATCTAATTTTGATATTGACATGAAATTAAAAAACACTATAAAACTATTATTGATTGTATTTGCTGTTTGTTATATAGCAGATGCCTTGGATGTGAAGTTGACTATTGTACAGTTCCAACCGGTCCAGTCCTGCTAAACTTAACCCGGGATTAAGTGCTGTATTGTTGAGGGGCATAATAATGATGGAAGGAGTCCGTAACTCCACAGTTCAGGGGATCGACACTTCTGGTGCTTGACCTTATGACCTTTGTATTACACGCTTACATGCTACAAGCTCAGAGTTTAAAGCCAAGGTCAAAATGGCACACGGGCAGTGGCTGTTGCTGAAATAACTCTGTATACGATTCAAGAGTGGGTCGTATATATCATGTATCTACAGCAAATGGAGACCTTTCTAAGTCCTACAAGGTTTTCTTCTATTACCTGCGTATGATCCAGTCTCGGTCTGGATGGGTGGACTAGGGTCAGCCCAGGGCCTGTAGGAAGTGACATCACGAGTGAAAAGATGTCAGCTAGTTTTCCTTTCTGCTTTTCCTGTTGTGTTCTGATAGGAACTTCCTCTCCAGTGAGGGGGGGTGGAAGTAGGCGTCACTCTCCAATCCACCCACATCGCAAAGGGAAATGTCCATCACACCAGAGCAACATGATGATGGGTTTCTGCACCGGGTTGAGGAGGTGGAGGAGGAGACGAGCAGACCATAGATTACTCCCCCGAGTGATGATTAATTAACATTCAGTCACTGTACCGATGGCATCAGGATGACCGTTTCAATTCCTCAAGCTGTTGTCTCTTGTACTTCACGTCCATTCACAAAAACACACCAAGGTATTCAGGGGATTGTGTTTCAAGCTCTTTCTGTCACTACACAGAGACGAACACGAGGGTCTCGTTCCTCGTTTACCCAAAAATGAAAATCTGCTCCAGACCTGTCCAGTTTTCTTTCTTCGATGGAACACAAAAAGAAACTACACAGTAAAAAAAAACTAACAAAAAAAATAAAAATTTACTGGCAGGACCTTTATCTGTTAATTTTACAGACATTTCCGGAAACCTTGGAACACACACACACACACACACAATGCAGTGCTAAAAACAAGACAAATCAAAACTGAAATTTGTCAATGTAATTATTATTTATTTTTTGTATAGCCCCATGAACATTCCTAAAAGCACACAAACATTTTGCTTTAAAATAAACAAACATGGTTGTAAAAGATCAGGTTTTCTCTGTCGTTCACATCTGCGCATCTGTCTCTCTCACTGGACCTTCGTGATCTCAGCCGTCGATGTTCGCGGTCTGCCTCTATCTTCCTGCAGACTGAGTCACAGGAGCTCCGGTGTCGGTTCCTCTGTGACATAACAGCCCCGCGTCTCTCTTCCTCTCTGCGCTGATAGATTAGTAGGAGCAAGTGTCCTGCTGGTGATGCACCCCAGACCACAGGAAACCTCATCCGCTGCAGCGTCTATTGAGGATGTGAGTTGTGGCAATGGCATATTAACGCCCAGGTCCCAGATGGACGGCCAGAATAAAAAGGCAACGCGGCGATGATTCAATACGAATTGTTTTAGGTGAAACGATGGTTTCTGCGACAGGCAGTTCAAAGAGTGTGGGAGAGGTGAGTGTTTTTGCACTCTGAGGTTTGAAATACTCGCCATTGTTTTTCTGCTAAACGCCATTTTATTTTGGTGTATTGTCAGTGGGACTGAAGGTTCAACACATTTCAAGCGTTGTTGCTCCTAATTTGTTACTTTATTTCAGGAACAAAACGAACAAACAAAATATCCAAAACATACAAGTGAAAACATCTGAAGATCAAATTAAAAAGGCTTAAACACCCACAAGTGATACTACTAACTAGTAACTAGTTCTAATTCCAGTATAAATTCTAATTCCAGTATAAATTCTAATTCCAGTGTGAATTCTAATTCCAGTGTGAATTAGAATTCTTCTGGTGTGAAGAAACAAGCACGAAAACACACAATGTTCTCCTCTCTTTCTGTCCTCCCTCTCCTCCAGAGCCTGTTCAGTTTCATTCTCTTTCCTTTGGCACAAAAACTGTGTGATTAACTTTGACTGAAGCATGACTGACCTCTCGTGTGGCCAGAAGAAGCCGTGACAGCGGCCTGCAGGTGTGAAGTAAAACAGGAACCGCTGCAGTAACTCAGCTGGTGTGTTGAGAAGCTGTGAGTCAGGAGATCCCCATGGGGCTGGAGAAGTGTTTGTGTGTGTGTGTGTGTGGAGGAGACACAACTAGCACAAGGTCCTGTGGTTAACAACGACCCTCCTGCCAGGATGTCTAACCTCACACGGCCAAAACAGGAAGCACTGCCACTCACTTAGTGATTGACATGCTGGCGGAAGTCCATAGAGGTCGCAGGAGGGCTGACGTCCATTTTCAGGGGTTGTGACTTTAAAAGCCACCTGGTGCAGTGAAGCAGGGGTTCGAGGGCTCTTGTTACAGATCAGAGCGTACAGCAAGATTGGTGTCAATATGGCTATTGCGATAAATAAATAATAACTACTTTCTCTCGCACACAGTATTTAAATATTTTAAATATATTTAAATATATTTAATATTATACAGTTTAAATATTTTTAAAATAAAAGAGTGTGCTGGGAGGCTGCAGGAGATACAGAGGTTCTTTTACTGGTGGCCACTGGTAAAAAAGAGGGCTGCTGTCTTT